>JAGVVM010002934.1:0-45211 GCA_019149425.1 Psidium friedrichsthalianum
AAGTGCTCTGGGGGGAGGGACGACAGAACGAAGGGGGTAGGAGCAGAGTCGGCGGGGGGAGGTAGGAAGAAGAAACGGGAAGATGTGAGGGGGGGGGTGTTGAATCCTGAGGGAAGATGTGAATGCCCGGCAAAGAAGGATTGAGGAAGATATGGTGAATGTTTCCTGAGGGTAAGACATTGAGGGGAGAGAGGGGAAACTTTTATAGATTGTGTGATCCGCAAAGAAAATGGGAAAAACGAGGAGAAGAATGTGTTAATGGTGGTACTGGAGGAAGATGGGAGGGGGGTTAGATGAATCGTGCTTCGGTGTGAGGACAAAAGAAAACGGGGAAAACAAAAAAAAACGAGGGGAGATTGGGAGAATGGTGGTGGAAAAGTCCGATCTCTCTAACAAGCAAGAACTGGGGGGGGAAAAAACGGGGGGGGGGGAGGGATAGGAGGGAAAAGGAGTGAGTAGATCGGATATCACATCTTCCCTAGTTTCTGTTGCGGAGTTCACATCTTCCTACAAAAGGACATTCACATCTTCTCTGTTCTTCTTTGTCACGTAATTCAGCTATCTTCATCTCTTCGGAGACATTCACATCTTCTCATATTCTTTGCGGATTCACATATTCCTCAAACTTCACATCTTCCTCGTTATCGTTGTCGGAAGCTTGCGATCAAGGTCCTGCGGTTTCTCGAGGGAGAGTGGCATGTGTGCTCACAAGGGCTGGTTGTGTACAAACCAAAAAGAAGTACAGCTTCGTGCAGACAAAACGACCAACGCAATATTTTGTTAGAAACCATCTCTGTCTTTAGACTCCAACACTGATCACATCTGCCACCTACTTGTTCTCCTCTCCTAGATGATAATGACGTACTCATCTAGGTAACACCGCACAATAATGAAATGCCTTTTTGTTTGCCAAGCAAAGACTTTTTCTATGTTTTTGTATTTTTATTTTTTGATCAGTCGAGTCGGTGAAATGCAAATGAAATGCATCAACCAAATGAAAGTCTACTTTGACCTGCCACAAAAAAAGATCAATGGAGAGCGTCTTTTACATTACCAATATCTTTTTTTTTATTGCCGGGGTAAAATCGCCCATCGGTCTGGCGAGTTGGACTAATAAATTGTCCTTTGATTAATACTCTTACTACTTTTAGAATCACTTCACGGTGGGTCCGGTTTGGAAGCCTTTTGGGAAAAATTTTGAAATGCCTTTTGCAGGCTAAAACATAATAGGAGTTTGTATATTTTTTGTCTCAAACTCCTCTCTCTCTAAAAACCAAAAAACCTCAAACTTTAACTCTGAATTTCCATCTAACTTGATTTTTTTAATCTGAAAAAATTTAAATACCACATTAGCTTTATTCTCAAATCTTCTTTGAACTTTTTTCTATTTTTTTGTCTGAGAAAGAATCACTAACCTTCAACTGACTCTTTCCATTCGAGCTGCAGAAGTTGGGCTCTTACTTCCGTTGTATAGAAGCATTGTATTTTGTTTGTGTGAATAATGTCTTAGAAGCACAGACACTGTTGGCCCCAGAAAGCGAATAGCTGTAAAATATGATCTCGTGCTTTTAAAGTTGAGAAAGTTGGTTCTTATAATGACTGATGTCAAGGCCAACATATTTTCCAGATTTGATCATCTTGACCTCGGTCAGCTAAGATGATTTGTGTAATGGCCAGGAGTTTTTCCTGCCTTCCGTCTAGGATTTCCTCTACTCCTGGATCCCCGTCAGGTCTTGCCGTGCGCAAAAGCCTGTCTTGAAAACACCAGGGGAACCTGATCTAAGGGGGCATGGTTTTGGGCAGCTTTCCATAGGGTCAGACTTGGATTCACTAAGTATTTTTATGGACAGAATCATGACCGGATTTGTATATAATGGACACAATCATGACCGGATTTGTATAGGATTAGAATGATGACTAGATTGGTAAGGATTAGAATGAGATATTATGTATAGTTGTAACATTCTATATTTAACTTTTTATACCATATTTAGAGTATTCTCAATATTATTAATACACATGCTCCCACACATAACATTTTGGGTTTTCTCCTCAATCTTGTCTATTTGTTTCTCTTCATGGTATCAGAGCCATAATTGGCCCTTTTTTTTTTTCTGTCTCCCTCTGTCTTATTCACGATTGCCTTTGTTCCTCTACCTCTTCCCATGGCCTCTTTCGTCTATCAATTCTACCTTCTCAAATATCCCAAACATCCCACTCAAACTCAATAACACCAATTACTACCTATGGAGGAACATTATGATCCCCTTGCTCCAAGCATATGAGCTGCTCGGCTATACCGATGGCAGCCTAACAGCCCCACCAAAAATAATTTCTGTTCGTGAAGGAGAACAGAGAAGGAGCAGCCAAATCCCGAGTTTAAGCATGGTTTGTTCGAGATCAGTTTGCACTGACCTGTATTCTTTTGGGAGTCAGCACCGATGTTGGCACGCACTTGGTCGGCGTGACTTGGCGCATCAAGCTTGGACTCGATTGGCCACTTTTTTGATTCTCGTACTCATGCTCAATTTGATTTTCTTGAACAGCAATGGAGGCTATTTTACAAAAATGATACTTCGATGCATGAATACTGAAAGAGTTAAAGCATTTGGCAACCCAATTTGCTCTCATTGGAAAACCAAAAGCGCAGGAGGAAATCAATCACGAATTGTATCTGGACTCGGTGAAGATTGGAGCGTCTTATTCTCACCTTAGCTGAGAAGCTCAGTACGATGTCAACTGATGATCTCTCTGCCCTTTTGCTGAGTCAGGAAAGTCGACGTTCGTTTCGCATCGCGAAAGCCTCCCCTCTCCCCTCTCGGGTTTGCTTGCGCCGCCCCACCTTCTGTTAATGTAGCAGTTGGTCAAGTCTATGGTGGAGGCCGTGGACGAAGTGGAGCATGGCGTGGAGGAAGCTTGAATCGGGGCCGCGGCAGAGTCGGACGTGGAAATGGCTATCGTTACAACCCTAATTGGACTGGCTTGCAACAAAATGGAGGAAGGCCACCTACTGCTGCGTTTCAGTTGAATGGAGGAAGAAACAAAGTCCCGGGTTGAATCAGCAAACCGGGCCCAACTATTCCCAAACTTCAATCCGGGTTCATCTTCCAATTTTGGACCTTCATTTTACAAATCGACACCTTTGGGGCCCCAAAATTTTGGACAGAATCACGATAGTTTCTCTTTGGGTCAGACTCCACTTTGCCAATTATGTCATCAGACTGGGCATATTGCTGCATATTGTTCACTTTTGCCTCAGAATTTTCAAGTTCCACAGGCACATCTCACTCATGGCGGTGACTCTAATATCCGCGACTTAGACTGGTACATTGACTCCGGAGCAACACATCATGTCACGGCGGACTTTTCCAACCTCAATATTCAGAGAATCGCTCTAGTCCAGAACAATTGTTGATTGGTGATGGTTCAGGTTTACCTATTATATCTTCTGGCTCATCCACCCTTACTACACCTTCACATTCTTTTGCATTAACCAATCTTGTGTGCCCCTCATATATCTAAAAACTTACTTTCTGTTCCTAAATTTGCCAAAGATAATTCTTGCTTTTTCGAACTTCATCCTAATTTTTTTGTTGTGAAGGATCTGCACACGCACCGGGAGCTTCTACGGGGAACGCTTAAGGATGGGTTGTATTGTTTACAGTCCCGGAGCACTAGTCCTTCACCTATTGCTCTTCTCTCTACATCCAGTTCAAGCAGTCTTTGGCATGAACGATTCGGTCACCCCCCTTTTTCTATTGTTCATCGTGCTTTGTCTTATGCTTCTATCCCAATCAATAAGGACCGAACATCTCATGTATGTGCGTCGTGTCAACTTGGAAAAATATCACAATTCCCTTTTCCATCCACCTTTCATAAAAGTCATGTTCCTTTAGCATTGATTCATACCGATATTTGGGGTCCAGCACCGATTCTCTCTCATACTGGACATAGTTATTATGTTCATTTTCTTGATGATTACAGCAAATTCTCCTGGCTATTTGTTTTAAAATCACGAGCAGATATCTGCAAAGTTTTTCGTGCCTTCAGACTTCAAGTTGAAAACTTCTTCGAACAGAAAATTAAAGCCCTTCAATCTGATGGTGCCAAAGAATTCTTGTCCAATGAATTTCAGAACGAACTACAAGAAAATGGTATCGTTCATCGCATTTCTTGTCCTCATACCCCACAACAGAATGGATCTGCTGAACGAAAACATAGGCATATTGTTGACATGGGTCTCACACTTCTAGCTCATTCGTCTGTGCCATCTAAATTTTGGGACTATGCTTTTGAGACAGCGGTTTATCTGATTAATCGTCTTCCCACAAGATCACTCCATTATATGTCGCCATATCAAGTTTTACATGGCAGCCCTCCTGATTATAATTTTCTACGGGTTTTTGGTTGTCTCTGCTATCCTTATTTACGACCATATACTAGTCACAAACTTGATTTTCGGTCTCGGCCATGTGTCTTCCTTGGTTACCCATCACAATATTATGGTTATCGGTGTCTTGATCCGACACTGGTCGCATTTTTTCGCTCGTACGGTGGTGTTTGATGAACTTTCTTTTCCTTTTACCCCTAAATTCCCTGCTCCGGCTGTCCACAGAACCTCACCTATGGCTTCCTCGTCAGCTTCATCGGGCTCCGATTCTAGTGCAGATTTCAACACTCCACCTGACACATTACTTCCTCTTCCTATTTTTGCGCCATCATCATCACAAATTGCTGTCGCAGAGACCGATCCTCCTATTGTGGTAAGTCCGGTTCGTGAAATGATTGTTGATACTTCAAGAGTTGAGAATCCTTCTTTGTCTATTAGCACTACCGATCATTCACCTCAGCGCGCACATCGGATGATCACTCGTTCGCAGGACGGCACACTTCCACCTCGTCGGTTTTCTATTTCCAGACATCCTACGGCCTTTTCTGTGTCAGTCGATGCAAAGGAGCCAACATCATTTTCCAAGGCACAGAAGGACCCGAGGTGGGTTGCCGCTATGCGTGAGGAATTTCAAGCCCTGTTGATAATCATACTTGGGATTTACTACCTCCTCCATCCAATCATAATGTTATTGGCTGTAAAGGGGTGCAAAAGAACCAGATGGTTCAGTTGATCGATTCAAAGCACGACTAGTGGCTCGAGGCTTTAACCAACGTGAAGGGGTTGATTACGACGAGACTTTTAGTCCAGTTGTAAGCCGGTCACTATTAGAGCTATTCTCTCCATTGCCACATCTCTTCAGTGGCCTATTCGACAGCTAGATGTTAAAAATGCGTTTCTTCACGGCTTTCTTGATGAGGAGGTATATATGCAACAACCGCCTGTTTCGTGGATTCATTGAAGCCGCATTATGTTTGTCGCCTACGACGCTCCCTCTACGGCCTCAAACAGGCTCCACGAGCTTGGTTTCTTCGACTGAGTTCTTTTCTTTATAAGATTGGTTTTCGCGGCTCCAATGCGGATACTTCACTATTTTTCAAGCGCTCATCTAACTATGTGATGTTTTCTGCTGGTCTATGTTGATGATATTGTGCTCACTGGTTCTCCGAATGCACCATTCTCTTTTTTATGAGTTCTCTCCATCGTGAATTCGCCATAAAGGATCTTGGCCCCCTTCATTATTTTCTTGGTGTCGAGGTACATTCCAGTGACAATGGACTGTATTTAACTCAGTCCAAGTACATTCATGATGTTCTCGATCGGAGTTCCATGCTAGATTGCAAGCCCTCCTCTTCGCCAATTGCCTCAGGTTCTCGATTTTCGCTTCGTGATGGTGATCCATTTTCTGATCATTCTCTTTATCGACGAATAGTTGGTTCTCTGCAGTACCTCACCCTTACTCGGCCAGACATTGCCTATGCCGTACAGCACGTGTGCCAATTCATGCATCAGCCATCTATAGTTCATTGGTCTGCTGTTAAACGGATTTTACGTTATCTGAAAGGCACAATTACTCATGGATTATTTATTCAGAAGGGATCGATCTCTTCGCTTCACGGTTTCTCTGATGCTGACTGGGCTGGTAATCCGATGATAGACGCTCGGTTAGCGGTTTTGCCATCTTTTTGGGACCCAACCTAATTTCTTGGAGCTCCAAGAAACAACGTACGGTTGCTCGATCCAGTACAGAGTCTGAATACAAAAGTTTAGCTAACGCCACTGCTGAACTAATTTGGATTCAATCGCTGTTACGGGATCTCGGTCTTCATCTTCTTCATCCTCCTATTCTTTGGTGTGATAACCTTTCTGCCATTTACTTAACTGAAAATCCCGTTTTTCATGCTCGCAACGAAGCACATAGAGATCGACTATCACTTTGTCCGTGAACGTGTGACACGGAAGCAACTTCTTATCCGCTTTATTGGTACAGTTGATCAACTGGCTGATGTGCTTACTAAGGGACTCTCTACAGCTCGTTTCTCTATGATCCGGTCCAAGCTTAATGTTCGTTCCCTACCATTCCGCTTGCGGGGGAGTAATGGACAGAATCATGACCGGATTTGTATATAATGGACAGAATCATGACCGGATTTGTATAGGATTAGAATGATGACTAGATTGGTAAGGATTAGAATGAGATATTATGTATAGTTGTAACATTCTATATTTATCTTTTATAACCATATTTAAGTATTCTCAATATTATTAATACACATGCTCCCACACATAACATCGTGGGTTTTCTCCTCAATCTTGTCTATTTGTTTCTCTTCACGGCTTTTTATTTGCTAACCTGTAGAGCTGGCTTGGAGTAAAGGCCAGGAAAGAGCTGACCGCGAGAATTTAGAGTAGGAGGCCCTGCATGTGGAATAAAAACCAACTTTGCAACAGATCCACCACCGACGTGAACTAATCCAGGTGTCGTCATGTCACTTCTTAAGCCATCTATTATATTCTTGATGAAGTTAAAGATGATGTTTGCTTTCTCAAGTTGAATTCTCTTGATGCATGCAGCTGTTATGTATGACTAGGCTTATAGCTATTCATTAGCCAACGATGGAATGTCTTAGTGTTTGAAAGTCAAAAATCATTTCCAATTTGTTATCCTTCATGCATTTGATGAACAATAACAGGGATTTCGGCAACTACCAAATCCGATTATTGAGATGTCTGCCTGCATGATTCTACACGGCCAGTTAGTGGTATGACATATTCAAGGACTTGTTTTGCATCGAGCGTTCAAAAAACAGAACTTGTTGATGATTTGCATTCCATAAAGTTGGTACTGAACTTAGATATACATACCTTTCAAGGTTGTTAATAGCTTATGGTGGTATTTATACGAATTCGTTTGTTGTCAATACTTATTTATTCTTTGAAATTTGGATTAATCATGTAACTATTTGTTACATTGAGAAAGTGTCATTGGTTCTCTTCTTATGATCTGAGGTTGATTTTGTCATAGATACTTGGTACTAATGCTCAAGCAGAAAATTTGTACAAGATACAGGTTTTAGACAATGCCATGAAAGCCGACAGCTTTGTCCCTTTCCCCAGAATTGTACGAGATTTCTGATCTATTGTGTTTCTTGCAGGCAGAAGTACTGGGTATTGACCCTAGAGAAGTTGATGTTCCAGTTGTTGGGGTCATGTAGGAGTGACAATTTAACCTCTTTTATCTCAGGTTTGTGATGTAATAAGAACTTCTATGTGTTCAACAGGGATGCCGTCAGATATTTCACTCTACTGTAGAACTGTACGTTGTGGTTTGATTCGGTCAGGCTAAAAGCTGGAGCTGGGCTCAGCAACCGTCTCAATGGTCAGTACTTTTAGTTTGGTCCTTGAGATGTACTCTGATCTCTTTCATGACAGAAATCGAATGGTTATTTGATATGCGGACTCTATTCGCTTGCTCAAATATGTGATGATGGATATGCAAGCATATGCTACTTGTGAAGTTTGCCGATGCATCCTGCGTGGGTTGAGGGGCGACTCTGCCATTGTCGAGTGTGCATTTGTTTCTTCTCAGGTTTGGTGCCTTGAGAAAACAGCAAGATCTGTTCTTTTTACTTCTCGATGAACGATTATAGCTTGTTCCATTTTTTTAGGTGACCGAGCTTCCGTTCTTTGCATCCAAAGTGCGCCTCGTTTGTACTGGTGCTGAGGAGGTTCTTTTCCCCTTGGCCCCCTGAACGAGTACGAAAGGCCTGAAGTTTTATAATCTCATAATCTTTTAGGTGTACTTTGATTACATCAAAGGAAAAAGAATTTTTCTAATTTCGGCTCTGTTTTACTAACCTGTAGAGAGCTGGCCTGAAAAGGCAATAAAGAGCTAGCTAGCGGTGAGCATTTGGAAGGTCATTTCGTCTATCAAGAAGTTAGCGGGGTCCGCAAGGAAAGAGTGCCCTCTTCATAGTTTCTGCTTATTTTTCTACTCAAAGATCGGTACTTGGGATTAATTGTTCAGACCTCGGAAGATATCAAAGTTTATTCTACATAGGCGACATAGGAAACACAGAGGTTTTTCTTTTCTTGCATGTAACCAGGGTGGACGGATGTTTGAGTTTTTTCTCATGTTCCTGTTCGGATTTCCCGAATTTCTTATGCACCCATAGTGTTGCCTCACGCACCATCAATGTGCAATGCCGCGATAAACAAATGATGGACAGTAGTGCTGAATAAGTTGAACCCTCGTCTTTGGCAACCGGTCTTGAAGTTTAAGCGAGTTCTTTGTTTTTTGGTCAGAGGGTTTAAGAGACTCAAGTGCAGCTTTTTATGGCTTTGTCCAGTAGATTTAAGAGAGAAAAAGTAGCAAAGTGCCATTATAGAATCTCTCTTCTTGTAGTTGGCAGAGGGTGATGCCGAAGCGCGTACGAAATTGGCCAAACAGAAAACTCGGAATGATAAACGAGGAACAATTCGTTCTCTCAATTCAATTTACTAAAAAAAATATCAAAGTCTGCCTTGAGAATCCCTAAACACCCCTTTTATATGGCGTTAACCCTAATCTAAAAAAAAGGAACATAAAAGATTACAAAAACCACTAAACAGGAAACTTAATCCCGAAATTAAAATAATTAAAATAATAAAAAATTGAAAAACCCATCTAAACGTTCCGAATCGCCGAAATCCATCGTTAGTCACGGCCAAAGGCCGTGAGTATTGATCAGAGCGCCGTTTCGCTTTAACCGACCGAATTTGAGCACCAAAGCCTTCCGTTCGCCGACTTCCGCTGAAATTTCTGCTCATCGGTAAAACTGCCGAAACAGAGTGCATCATCCTCCCCTGCTAGAAAAAAAAGATTCGCCCTCGAATCTGCTTCGTCCTCACTGACAGCAATCTCCTCAAGTTCTTCCTTGTCGGCATAATAGGGCGATAAATCTGCTACATTAAAAGTTCCGGATACATTGTACTTACCCGGTAACTCGATCTTGTAAGCATTGTCATTGATCCGCTCGAGCACCCTGAATGGACCGTCAGCTCTGGATGTAGTTTGCCAAACCTGCCAGCTGGGAAACGTTCCTTCCTGAGGTGGATCCACACTAGATCACCCTCCTTAAAGACCACCCTTTTCCGTCGCATATCCACTCGCTGTTTGTACTTCATGTTCTGCCTAGTGATCTTATCATGAATCTCTGAATGCAGCTCCTTAATCTGTCTTGCATGCTCATCTGCGTCAGAACTGAACTGCTTGTCAATGGGCAATGGAGTGAGATCCAGAGGAGTAATTGGATTACGCCCATAGACTATCTCAAAAGGACTCTTGCCCGTTGTTCGATTCTGTGACCTGTTATAAGCAAATTCTGCCTGAGGTAATATCAAGTCCCACTGCCGCGGACTATCACCAACTAGACTTCGCAGCAAGTTTCCCAGGCTTCGGTTAACAACTTCTGTTTGCCCATCGGTCTGAGGATGATGAGAGGAGCTAAACTGCAACCTGGTTCCCATATGCCTCCAAAGAGTGCGCCAAAAGTGGCTCACAAACTTCACATCACGATCTGAGGTTATAGTTTTAGGAACTCCATGCAGTTTGACAACCTCCTGCAAAAATAAACGAGCAACCTGCGAAGCATCAAAAGTCTTGTGACAGGGAATAAAGTGCGCCATCTTCGAAAATCTGTCGACAACCACCATTATGGAATCTTTATTCCGCTGCGTCCTCGGCAACCCCAACACGAAGTCAAGGCTGACATCCTCCCATGGTGCAATAGGGACAGGTAAGGGCATGTACAAACCAGCATTGGTACCCTTTGTTTTGGCCACGTGACATACTCGGCACCTCTCTACAAAACGCGCCACATCACGCTCAATGCGAGGCCAGTAAAAGTGCTCACACAGCAAGGCCATCGTCTTATCAACTCCAAAGTGCCCAGCTAGACCTCCTGCATGACTCTCAGTAATAATAGATTCCCTCAAAGAACACTGAGGAATACACAACCTGTTTCCCTTGAAAAGGAATCCATCCACCAACAAAAACTGCTGAAAAGACCCTGCTTGACACTTCCTCCAAATGTCTCCAAAGTAAGGATCATCAATATATAACTCCTTAAAAGAGTCAAAGCCCAGAACTCTTACCTGCATTGTAGACAGCAAGGAATGTTTTCTGCTCAATGCATCTGCCACCTTGTTCATCACTCCTGCCTTATGTTTTATCGCAAAACTGAAAGCTTGAAGCAGTTCTACCCACTTCGCATGTCTAGCATTCAGCTTATGTTGGCCATTAATATACTTCAAGGCCTCGTGGTCAGAGTACAAAACAAACTCCCTCGAAATAAGATAATGCCTCCAGTGCTCTAAACTCCTCACTATGGCATAAAATTCTTTATCATACGTGGAATACTTCTTCCTCGCTTCATTTAATTTCTCACTGAAAAACGCTACTGGTTTATTTCTCTGGCTCAGGACTCCCCCGATACCAACGCCTGAGGCGTCACAATGCACCTCAAAAATCTCACTAAAATCAGGAAGCACCAAAACCGGGGCTTCAGTTACCTTCTTCTTCAACAATTGAAAGGCGGTTTCCGCCTCTTTGGTCCACACAAATCTACCTCTTTTCATACAATCCGTAAGAGGTGCTATAATTGTGCTGAAATCTCGAACAAACCTCCGATAAAAAGAGGCTAACCCATGAAAGCTACGTACCTCATGAATATTCTTCGGAGTCTCCCAACTCGTAATGGCCTCAATCTTGACAGGATCTACCCGAATGCCTTCCCTTGATACGATATATCCCAAAAAGGTCACATGATCAGTTAAAAAGTGACACTTCTTGAGATTAGCATACAGCTTCTGCTCCCTCAAGGCCCCAAACACCTCTCGTAGATGCTGCAAGTGTGTCTCCATCGAGGTACTATAAACCAGAATATCATCAAAATAAACGACAACAAATTTGCCAATAAAAGGACGAAAAACCTGATTCATCAGCCTCATAAAAGTGCTCGGCGCGTTAGACAATCCAAACGGCATCACCATCCACTCATACAGTCCATCTCTCGTCTTGAACGCCGTCTTCCACTCATCTCCAGGTCGCACTCTGATCTGATGATACCCGCTCCTCAAGTCTATCTTCGAAAAGATAGTCGCCCCATGCAACTGATCAATCAAGTCATCAAATCGCGGAATAGGAAAACGATACTTGATTGTAATTTTATTGACAGCTCTGCTATCTATGCACATCCTCCATGTCCCATCTTTCTTTGGGACTAACAAGGCCGGCACTGCACAAGGACTCATACTCTCCCTGACCGCGCCTTTCTCTAACAACTCCCGAACTTGCCTCTGCAGCTCCTCATGCTCCTTAGGACTCATCCTGTAAGCTGCTTTATTAGGGATAACAGCTCCAGGAACGAAGTCGATATGATGCTGGATGTCTCTCATGGGTGGCAATCCGGCCGGCAACTCCTCCGGTACAACATCAGCAAACTCCTCAAGCAAAGGCCAAGCTTGGGAAGGGATTTCTGGACCCTCAGAATTCTGCTCCACTACTACAACAGCAAAAAGCTCAGGCGCGTGCACCGCCTCTTCTTGGAACTCTGATCTAGATAACAGACTATTTTTCACCTCCTTCCTCAAATCAGTAGGACCCAGGGTAATGGTTCGACCATCCTTCTTAAAAGTGTAAGTATTCCTAAACCCATCATGCTGCGTTTTCCTGTCAAACTGCCACGGTCTCCCTAACAGGATATGACAAGCATCCATAGGGATCACATCACACCACACCTCGTCAGTATATTTTTTGCCAATCGAAAACTGCACAAGGCACCTTTTGCTTACCTTCATCTCGTTCCCCTTTTTAAGCCACGACAGTTTATATGGTTGAGGATGATCCTCCGTTTTCAGCCCTAACTTTTCCACCATAACAGTGGAAACCACATTCTCGCAACTTCCTCCATCTATGATCATATTACATAATTTTCCTCCACTAGTACACTTAGTATGAAAAATATTATGCCTAAGCCATGATTCATCTTCCGTAACAGCAACATTCAAAACTCGACGAACAACTAAGGACTCACCAGAATCTGCATAAATAATCTCGTCCTGCTCCGGATCCGCGTCCTCTGGTTCCCCATCGGGTTCATCAAAAACTGGCTCCTCGTCATAGACCGGATTCTCTACAAACGTCACAATCTGACGGTTCGGGCAATCAGCAGCAAAGTGTCCTAACCCCTGACACTTGAAGCAACGCTTAGCTGCGGCTCCTCCCCTGCTAGATCCAGCATTACTCTGCTCCCCTTTGCATGTTGTAGGCTTGGAACCCGCACTTCTAACTGCTGCTGGTGTCGAGTTAGCCGAAGAACTCCCCGCCTTTCCTCGGAAGTCCTTGCTTGACCACCGATTCTGGAATTTGGAACCACTGCCCTTTCTCTTCAATTGTGACTCCACTTTCAAGGCTAATCGGCACACATCCTCATACGTCCAATACTGCTGCAAGTGGACGACATCAGAGATCTCCGTTCGTAGCCCGGCCAAGTACCGAGCAACAGTTTGTTCCTCCTCCTCATCCACATCACAACGCATTCGCAACCGATCAAACTCCTCGGTATACTCCTCCACCGTTGAATCTCGCTGCCTAACGTTATGATATTCAATAAACGCTTCTTGCCTGTAATGAGTGGGCAAGAACTTTCCCTGCAGCAATTTTTTCATCTTATCCCAGCGTTTCACCTTTGATTTTCCTTCCCTAGCACGCTGTTTCTTAACATGCTCCCACCAGATCGAAGCGTGCTTCCGTAACTTGATAGCTACTAGTTTAACCTTTTGCTCCTCAGTCAAATCCTTAACATCAAATACCCTCTCTACTGTATGTAGCCAATCAATAAACTCATCAGGATGAGTCTTACCTTCAAACTCAGGAATCTCGATCTTCATCCCGATATTCCGAAAAGGTGAACGATGTCCAGGTCGCATCCCCCGATTTCGCCCCTGGTTCCGAACCCCAAAAGGGTTCACGTCTTCCTCCTCGTCGTAGGATGTCGCATCAGATTCCTCTTCTTCGGATTGAACGCCCAACCCAACCTGCGCGAGTTGTCGTTCCAAATCCTGGATTCGCCGTCTCTGTTCCTCAATTTCCACGTCTCGTGGGTCTCTGTGACGCGGCTGTTCGTCTGCTTCAGGAACGACTCCACGCCCCCGGCCACCACGACCTCGCCGTCCACCACGACCACCACGATTCTGTTCAGCCATCGATTCAAAGCAACCTGTGCTCTGATACCAATTGATGCCGAAGCGCGTACGAAATTGGCCAAACAGAAAACTCGGAATGATAAACGAGGAACAATTCGTTCTCTCAATTCAATTTACTAAAAAAAATATCAAAGTCTGCCTTGAGAATCCCTAAACACCCTTTTATATGGCGTTAACCCTAATCTAAAAAAAGGAAACATAAAAGATTACAAAAACCACTAAACAGGAAACTTAATCCCGAAATTAAAATAATTAAAATAATAAAAAATTGAAAAACCCATCTAAACGTTCCCGAATCGCCGAAATCCATCGTTAGTCACGGCCAAAGGCGGTGAGTATTGATCAGAGCGCCGTTTCGCTTTAACCGACCGAATTTGAGCACCAAAGCCTTCCGTTCGCCGACTTCCGCTGAAATTTCTGCTCATCGGTAAAACTGCCGAAACAGAGTGCATCAGAGGGAGTGGAAATTACCACTTGGACACAAAGCCACAATCACCAACATCAATTTCTCACACCAAATTCTCCTTGAGGGAGCATTTAGACTAAAAGATTACGAGTTATTTTGTGTTCCACGAAAAAACTAGTAGTTTGCAGCAAAAAAGAAAGAATAATAATAATAATAAAAGCTTTAGATCATTATCTTGAAGTTGGTGAACGGGAGAGCTTGTGCTCATCATTGGATTGGTGATTGGCCGTCAAATGATTACTATGACAAACTGTGAAGCTGGTGACCTGCTGTCAGCTACAGACTGTGCTTTGTTATGTGCTTTAATTTTTTTTGCTTTATTTGGCAGTTATTTAGGATTTTAAGGTCTTTTATATAGCTCTCGAATATTCTAATATATTAATGGCTTCTTTCGACCAAAAAAAAAAAAGTGGTGAGCCTCATAAAATTTGCCACTTCAATTGGGTGGTGGTTAAGGAGAGACTTGTTGAGGAATGTCCAAACGTGCCAGTCCCATTCTCAATGAAATGTTGCAATCATGGAGGGAAAATTATCCAAAAAGTGCTAAACCTATTATGCGGCATCCATTTCAGTTCTAAACATTTCAAATATGTTAATTTAATCCTAAACCTTTTAAAAATTTTCCAACTTAGTCCTAAACCTTGCAATTATATTAATTTAATCTTAAACCTTTTGAATTTTTCAATTTAGTCATAAATATTTTGAAATTGTTTTAGTTTAATCCTAAACCTATATTGGGAGAAAAAACTACATTGACAAATTATCAAAAGGTTTAAGACTAAATAGGCAAATTGTCAAAAGGTTGAGGACTAAATTAACAATCTCAAAAGGTTTAAGATTACATCGGTACAACCGAAAGACTTAGGACTAAGTTGGCTGCCGTCCAATAGGTTTAAGACTTTTTATACAATTCTCCCACCGTGGAGTGGCAGACGAGCCCTTTCCATCTTCTTCACACCCGGGGAGGATGCTAGGGAATCGTGGCGGAGAGAGTGACAAGGACGTGGACTTGCTGGTGAAGGTGAGGGAGAGTAGTGGAAAGGACGAGAAAGATAAGGTGGGGCTGACAGAACAAGGGAGGGGAGCTTTTGGGGTTCTTTTCCTATGTAGCTTCAATATGTGCTTGGGTCATTTCATGAACCGACCCGAACCAAACCGAATTATCTAGGTACCTATTTGTTTTTTCTCTCTTACTATCTGAGCTAAAAGGACCCAATATTTTCGGTTTGATTGAGTTGGTTCGGATTGGGAATTTTTGACACCCCTAACGTCAACTAGTTTGATAATAATAATTTGTTGCCTCGCTATTAGATATTAGATTATTGTCGCTACGTTAATTCAGCACCTACGGATAATTTTATATCTGTTTATCTTCATTATTAAGTTACCGTCGAGAGGAAGTTTCAGAGAAGGCAGTGGCAGGGTTTTTGTTTAAGGTAATTAACAGCAGTGTTTCACCGCTTGTTTGTGACTTGGGGAGCTTTTTAGTGATTTGAGGACGAGTTCTGGGCTTATTATTATGGTCCAATTGAACTCGTCCTGGGCCTTTGAGTGATGCATCCGATTGGGCCCTTCGGATCCAAGGCCCAATCCTGAACAACAACATTTTTTGCACTCAGTAGTAGTACAGGTTTTTCAGCTGAGGCATCGTTACGTAGCCTGAGAAGACTTTGTTTGTACAGGTTTTTCAGCCGAAAGCATCAGTTGTAGAAAGTACAGGAACTGAAACGCAAGCACAGCAAGCTAAAGGTTGCCAGAAAGGTGAATGGTATACAAAGTTTATGAGTGTTGGGGTTGTAAATTTGCCGGAATTATGAATATCCAATTCTGTGATTAATTATGTGAGAAAGTTTACAATGATTACAACGTGGGCTTTTATATCAAACTAACCAGAAGTTATTTACAAGTAGTCAAGGATTTTGAATCCATAAATAAGTTTGTAGTGCTAACTATATTTGTTAATAAGCAGTTATGCTTTTCAAGATTCTAGAATAGACACGATTATCCGAGAAGTTACAAATCTGTTAGGTTTTTGGCCGTAATTATCTGGTAATCATGCGCTTGAGTCGATCCACTACTTTCGTCTTCGATGGATGTGTTGACGAACCTCTGTTTGTTCACTAATTACATTGCCTTAACGCTTAGCCAGATATATGATTGAATTTGTTGTCGATGACTTTATCAAACGGTCTTCCTCAAGTTGTCGACTGTTGAAGGCTCTCCTTCATATTTTCTGTATTATTCTCACCATCTTGGCGTATCGACATCATCTTGCACTATCAATAAGTCGTATAGCTTGCCGAGAGTTTGTTCAGTAATGACCTCCAATTTGATCAAACTTTGCTCTCGTCGATTGTGCCGGTGGCAACTGGCTAGAGGAAGAAGAAAGGGAAAGAAAATGAAAAAAAAAAAGGAAAATGCAAAAGAGAAAGGTAATTTGAAAATTATTGAAATATTATTAAAAAACGTTCACGTCAACTTCAGCCAACCAAAATTGGTTGAATGGACTGAATTGGTACAAAAAAAAAGATTATGATTGAATTGGCATAAATAGAAAAAAAAACTGAATTAGCAAAAATTAAAAGGTTTATGACTGAATAGTCAAAAGTGCAATAAATTTAACACTTTTATGATAATTTTCCTATAGAAAACTTGTGCTCAGACTTGATTGATTTGCTCATGTGAAAGGAGGCTAAAGCTTATAGTGCAAATGATTGGAAGCGATTCCTGTATTTATCATAAGAAGCACAAATCTCAGTTTGTTTCATATTGATTTGAATTCACTAAACTTAGCATCAAAGAAAAATTGTAAATATTCTCTATTGACTAACAACATCTATCCTCCACCACTCTTCAAGAGTTAATAACGTAGAAGTTTATTGTCGCGTTCTCTTTTTATTAAAAAAAATTAATGTTAAGGATCTAATTTTATTAACTAAATAATTAGACATAGTTTAGTATAAAAAAAAAAAAAGCCGTTTTCTGATGAAGAGTTTCACATTGGCAGTTACCTTGTCTTATTGGAGTTGATCACAAATATCAATTGCGCAGTTGTTGTTGGCACCCAAAATAACTTGCTTATTGACACACGTGCCATGCACGTGAAAAAGAAGACATCTAAGCACAGTATCAAGACTCAAGAAGGGCAAGTTCATGGCACGTGAGAAATCTTATAGGCGTTGAACAATAAGAGAACTTTGGAAAGCCTATCGACACCGACATGGATTGACGCCACGTGTCTAAATTAGCAACATATGTTGAAAGAAACCGACGCAGTCAAGAAAATTGGTGCCAATGATGGATAACACCGCCAAAATTCAGAATATTTTGCAAAATGGCATGCCAGGAGAGACGAACATATCACTTTCAACCCACCCATCGGTGGCCCAGCTGGTTTGTGCTCTGGTCCTTTCACGAGAGGTCCTGAGTTCGAACCTCGCTGGGTGCCGGTGATTTAAGCGGAGGGTCGTGGCGGTGGGATGCTGCGCTAGCCCTCTCGGAGGATTAGTCGAGGTGCGCGATCCGTACGGACGCTGGTCCAGACACCTTCGATACAAAAAAAAAAAACATATCACTTTCAAATATATAGCAGGAGAGCGGTCATCGGCAGTTACTTGAGCACTGACATAACTTCCTAAAAGTTCGGATCGATGGTCCATAAAGAGAAGAAGACACGAGGACAATGCAACTAAGTAGAGAGAGAAGAAGCTTGAATCGATACAAGTAGTTTGAAGACCGTTGACAACTATATAGAACCTCACACAAATCAAAATAACTGTCTGAAGACCAAGTCAAATGAACTCATATGGAATAGCAAACGTGGGGGCAACCGATGAAGATGTGCTAAAAGCCATAAGAGTAGTTATCTACTCGATCATTATAGATATCACCAAACACCCACAAGGAAAGCCCCCTCTGAACAAATTAACAAGTTTATCTTATTTTTACTTTTTTGCACTATACTTCTTTTTCCTTAGCTATAACTTTTAGATTCTATTTTGTCAAGTCAAACTTTGGCATTTATCTTTATCTTATATTCTGTGCCATCAAGTCAAACTTTGATGTAGTATCAAAGCATGTTCAAGCCCTGTCGTCAAGTCAAATTCTAGCAAAGTTCTGGGTGCGTTATTTGGTAGGAATTATGCTTTATAAGCCATCCTGTTGAGTCAAACTTCGGTTGGTATACGTTTGTGTAGTTTCTTCCAAGCCCTTGTTAATCTATTTGTCTAGGATTGTACTTTTTGAGCTTTCCTGTGGACTCAAACTCCAGTTGGGTTTACGTTTGTGTAATTGTATTGAAATCTTTGCATAATTCATGTGTTGATTTTCTGACTATTTAGATATCTGCTGTCTGGAATCACCGCAAGACCCTTTATCATATTTAAAAGCCTAAGAACGAATTTTGCTGAAAGATATTTGTCGCATAGAAATTCCGGCGAAACAGCGGTATGTTTGATCTAATATCTGATATCCATGTCAACAAAAACTTTAACAAATTAACATGGCACGGCATTACCGGTGTCTGGCGCAACGTCACAATTCATGTGCACGTACGTTAAGCCATTTATCGCAATCACAAGAGCTTTTTCCCGATTTTACTACGATTTATTAAGTGTGAAAATGTTCTATACGCACCCTCGATAAACAGACACCAAAGATAGGATTATGCGCGGAGATAAGAAGATCCAAATTCATGTATTAGATGACCACATGCAACAGCTGATTCTCCGCACGAGTTTGACGACTGTCGTCAACCTCTCACAAGATTAACTTAACACTAAATAGAGAGGAACCCACCAATAATTGTTCTTTGGGGCTAATTTAGTGAGACACAACCCGCACACAAAGTAAGATGGATGAAACCTCCAAAAGGCAATGTCGTATAAGTTAAATTAACTAAGTAAGACAGAGCCCTATAAATATATGCTTCGGAATCTGTGATATCCTATATTAATTCACAAGAAATATCGTCCGTTTTGGCCCGTCTCATACCAAGTCCCATCTATAGACAAACACTTTCCCAAGAGGTCACCTATCCTGATATTGCTTTAGTCTGAGCGCGCTTAACTTTGAAATTCCAAAGCCAAATATTTTCGTCACATCAAAAGGAGCCTCTATGAGTTCATTCCAATTTTCACACACACACACACACACACATATATATATATATATATATATATATATATATATTTCAAAATCACTCTTCCATATTTGGCGCACAGTTTGGTTCACTTCTACTTCCTTCGTCATCCCAAAAGCCTGCTAGAGCCATTCCTTGTCTACAACCACAACCCACCCTCGTCAGACCAGCTTGTTACTGAATATTTCCTTTCTGAGCATCAAGCAATGAGCTTCGAGCAGTAAGCACAATGTAGGGAGAAGGAGAACCACCATGATGTGTATCGTTAGCCGGAATCATTGGACGGAAGCCACGACCACCTTTTTAATGGATCCGGATCCCCTAATATAGTGGATCTATGTCAGGGGTGGCATAGTAGATCTGGGCCGTCCGATTCAAAAATGGACGGCCCAGATTGATCAATTCAAAATTTTAAACTTCCCGCCAAAATTTTTTCCCCCTCTTACAAAGATGATGTGGATCAATCTGGGCCGTCCATTTGAATTGGAAGGCCAGATTGAATAATGTCACCCCTAACATTATGTTAGGGGATCCAAATCCCTTTTTAATGTGAGCCAATCGTCTCATAATGGTCGAGATGGAGGGGGTCACGTTAGTCACGAGCAGAGCACGGGCTTCGTCATCTTAAGCGCGACGTGTCGTTTAGTGCATAAACAATGAGATAGGGAGACGTATCTTTGTCTCGCTTTTGACAAGCTCTTAATTAAGACAAGTATGGAGCGCACGGGCCACCATGAATACACTAATATTCTATTTGCCGGGAAAGTGAAGTATATGCTCAACAATAAACTAAATTTTTCTTAAGAAGTAATTAACATTGATTTTATCTGATTTTATAATACGTTTCATCCTTACTTAGGCTCTGTTTTCTTTCTTCTCTTTTCTTTTTGGTCCAATATTTAGGCTCTATTTGCTTTGCGGAAAATGAAATCTTTCTTGAAACTATTTTTCAAAAGATCATTTTTCAAGAAAATAACAATATTTGACTAAAACTTGAAAATGAATAGGAAAATATTTTTCACAATTTTCCCAAGGAACTTACCATTTAAATTTTAATTATTTTCTATTTTTCTTTTCTTTATTTCTCTTTCTTCTTTTCTTTTTCCTTTTTCTTTTCTTGCTTGCTCACCGGCAACCATCAATGGATGATAGAAAAGAAAATTAAAATTAAAATAAAGTAAAATATACTATAAAAATTACCCAAATTTTGAAATTTTATAAAATATTTAGGAAAAAAAAAGGAATGTCAAGGAATGCGGAGAGGAAAGACGAGGGAAAATGATTTCATCTTTCAAAAGTATAAGAAGCCTTTACCCCACTTTTGAAGGCGTTTTTTTTTTTATTGGTGAAAAATATTTTCCTACACTAATTTATTTTATGTGAATTAAACGCGGAAAATTTCGAAAAAATTTCTCTAGAAATTGTTCTCCGTGAAACACATGGATCCTTTACTATTTCGGCCCATAATATTTCAAATTCAAGAAAAGAAAAAATCACTTTCAACCCATAATCTCTCAATATTCTAATCTACGGATTTTCATTTGAGTACATGTAAAAATTCCTTTTGTCTTTTTCACATAAAAAGTACATACTCTCTCTCCTAATTACTAGCGAAAGATAAAGAAAAGAAAAGGCACACATTCATCGGCCTTTTCCACAAACTTTTGAGATTAACTTAATTTGCTTGGCATTTTTTTTAGGCCCATTCACTCACAAGACAACTTCAGCCGACACAACTGCCTCGCATAAAAAAAAAAAAAGACTTGATCAAGTAAAATCAACCACCATCTCGTTGTCTGATTTCGAGTGTTCAACTATGTACATGTGTGTTCTATTTTCTAACGTTTGTTTGTGCCCAGTGAAACAACAGTGTCCTACCACCCCAGCAAGAAAGCATGTATCTCCGTCCAGCACGAGGCCGTATAAAGAATTCCCGACCTCGTTCCCTTCCAGTCCAGAGAGCCGCCATCAGTGAGTTCTTCCTGCTTCTCGACCGTGGCCGCGAAAAGCGTGACGAAAGTCACTCCGAATCGGCTCCCCACCCTCCTTATCTTTTCGCTCGAACCTATCACTATCCCTATATCCGCTTCGAGCAGGCACAGTATGTCTCCGACGCCGTAGCCGACGTAGACGGTCAACTTGTTTCGCTTGTCCACGTCCTTCTCCAAGATGTGGTTGTACATTTGGAGCTTGTCGATGGGGGACTCGACCTTCAGAACCATTTCTCCAGTGCACAGAAGGTCCTCATCGAATATCAACTCGTTCGAGTGGACATTTGAATGATCGAAACCCACTGCTTCCCATCAAAATAAAGAAAATCAGATAGATATATATTCCCTGTTCCTCAAGTGGCAAAACATTCACATGAACCTCATCAGAAACATCAAAAAGATGCAGCTGTGGAGCAATGGAAATGTTTATCAGGTGGAGTAAAATTAAACCACATTGCGCCAGGATTAAATAGCTCGACCTGCAAGACTAAAGTTCGGACCTAAAAGACGACATTAGGTGCTCTCTAGGACAGAATGCCTTAACTCAGGAGAAATGAAGCAGAATGGGGCCACAAACCATGCCTTAAGAGAATGAAGCATCAAAAGCTGGAAGACTCGTCACTAATTCAAATGAGTCATTGAAGATAGTTAAGAAGAACTATCTTTTTCAGGTCGTCCGATTCATAAGTTGGGTTTTACATGTCGAATAGTGCGCACCTGACGAAAGAGCTGACCGAATAAGATCACTGCACCAACAGTGCGATAGAATGTGAACGTTAACATCCACATTAATCCGAGTGAGTTTCTGATAGAAACTAATACAACCATCCTGAAGAGTGAGGCTTTCACCAGCTTTTATTATGTCTTCAAGTTTCAGACCTCTAAGAACCCAGATTCCATAACTCTGGAATTCGCCCTTTTCTTGAAATCGGCCACTTGCTCAAGCGCTTGAACCAGCGAACTATGATTAAATTCCACTACAGGAGATAGGAAAATCAAAATAATCGAACACTGCACAGCACTCATCTCATGGTGTTGAGTTTCAGAGCATATAATCCAATTCATAGCGTGCTTACATTTTTCAGCTGGAATAATGCTTTCAATGCATTCTTCATATTCTTGTGTGTACTGGTTGCAGATTTCCTCCCACATATTTTGCAGGTCACCCCATAACATCCAAGCAAGAGGACTCTCAGATGGACCACGATGAGAATTTACAGCAGTCACTAGGGCCGTGCCTGCCAAAATTGTTGATGAATCATGAACTGTGCAAGTCAGATCAAAGTCAGAAAGAACCATCAACCGATCTTCTGCAGAGTTAAGTCCCTTTGTCACCGGAACTACTGTAGGCTGAGCAAGTGGTAGAGAATTGAAGAAGTCTATTCCAAATAACATCATTTGTTGATACAGGTTGGAAAGCACATCGCTCTCATCTTCCGTCAAGTCGACAGACACTTCCTCCAGCAACTCTTCAGTTTGCACGGCCAACTCCTGAATCACAGAAAAGAACGAATGAACTCTCAGTACCGACAATTTTCTGCTTTATGCTGATTATGTTTTCACTTCCTCGGAATAAGCAAAGAATAACTGGATTGAAACTGATGCTGAAAATCAAATGAGACCAACCTGGTGACTATCAGATGTATACATTTTGATCCAGCTCCTATAATGGTGACTATCTTCCCTAAAACCTGGCAACATCCGGAGCTCTGCCGCCAAAAAAGGGCATAATTGAACGCAAGGTGTTAGGGCGCCAATCGTGAGAATTGCAGCAATTGTCTTCTCAAACGGAGTTGTCAGATTGACGACACCTTTTCCCAGTAAAAAATCAGTGCAGTTCGCTGTTGCAGGATCGGGTGCAGCGTCTTTGGTAACGTCCAAACCCCATTCCTGTCCATGAAAAGAGCTACATTATGAGTTTACCCATAGAGCACTTGCCGGAAACAATGACAGAAAGCCTAAACATGGCCATGACACAATGAGTTGTAGTAATGACAATTCAATGGCTTAGACGTATGTCTGTAATGGGGTAACCGAAAAGAAGTTTGGCAGTTCTTTTGGACGAAGAGGAACATTGATAAAACCACTGAAGCTCGGAAAAGAGAAGAACTTTCATTGCGCAGAGGTTTTCTTCATCAAATTCACCAAACTGTTAATGGTGAACAGTTCGAGTTTCACAAAGCTTCCAGCATGAGTTGTTCTGGGAGAATCTGGGTGATGCAGCGTGCTGCTTTCATTACGCTAACAACAGGCATTTCTCTCTGCTGTCAACCATGATAACACAAGAATTTCTTTAGCCGTGCAAAGAAAACCGAAGAAATCATGAAGAAGATCTTTGCTCTACCGTTATGTTAAATCAGCCATCTTGCTTAATTTTAAGCAGAAATTTCTTTCAATCTGATTGATGCATTCAAAGAGGATAAAACGCGCGTGGCCTCACTCCCACTGTCCTTGACAAACAGAATGGCCTGGCTCTTACCTGCAGGAATGAGTCATGCTCTCTCATCTCGCTCAAAACGATACATCTTAACTTGCACAATTTGATGAGAGCAAGGTCGTCGTATCGTTTATTGCCCGTAAGGGTCCCTGCCGATGCATACCTGACAAATGTTGGGAGATGAGGGAAATATCAAAAACAGAAACTAATCGTCACTTATAATTCCATGCCATCAAAATTTCTGATATCTAAAGTAAGAATCAGTGACGTTCACTTTGAATTTCTGCAAAAGCCAAAACCGATACCAACACGACCTGTAAAGGTCATGCCGTCATGCACTGATCTTCGATTCCTACCACCATCCACACCTCCGGAACCCAGAATCTTCGAACTAACTATGAACAGAGTAAGAAAGAAGACCACCCACAAGAGGGCTTGAATTGGGTAGAATCAAAAGCATCGTGACTCGACTTCTTGAGATCATATCATCGTGGATCATCTTCAACTAGGACAATCAACACAACCAAGACGAAGAATCCACCAGCTAACGATGGACAGAGGAAGAAAGAAGGCGGTAGAGGGCTAGGAGGACTTACGCATCCGCCTGCGCTTTGAGAAAGTTCTTGCCCTGAGAGATGAAATGGCGGAACGAGTCGAGGCTCAAGTTTCCAGCAGCCAGAGCGATGACGAAGGGAGTGAACTTGATGAAGACTGCCTCGATGCTGGAATGGACGCGGAGCCCCTGAGCGAGGTTGCGGTCGTCCTCGGCCAGAGTTTCGACCAACCAAGCTGTTTCTGGTGAAAACGTGGAAGGAGGAGAGCAAGACCCCGACGCCGATGCCATTGGAGATCGCAGTGAAGCAACAGCAATGTGAGCGTGGAAGGCAAAACAGAGAAGAGAGCGCCAAAATGAAAAATCGCGATGAGAGTCAACAGTTATCAGTTCGGAGTTTGTATTAACAGAAAACGGTTTTCTGGTGCGACTTTTCGATTTTTCCTTTTTTGCGACTTCCCTGTTACTTCATTTTATGTTATTATGGATTTCCGTAATTAGTTCACAGACGCCTTCCGTTGAGATAATCGAGGATTGCATGTGCTATGACTAGAGGTGTCAAATGGCCCATTTAATCCGTTTTGAGCCATTTTCATGCGGTTCAATTCTAATGACCTTTACACAATCCGTATTATTTAAATACTTCTAAATAGAATCCAATCATGAAATATTTATTTTTAAAATTTTTAAGAAAAATGATATTATTAAAACACTTTCATGCAATACAAATTTCATGTTTTTTTTTTTCAATTTTTATTTTTTATTATTAAAAAATATTGGTTATTTTTATATTTAAATTTGTTTATTAAAATTAATTTTTTACAATTTATTAAAATATTTTTATTTTCTTTTTCTCTTCTTTTCATTTTTTTCTTTAGCAGCGGACAGAGGTGGTCGATCGTCCATGGTCAACAGTGATAGTCGGTAGGGGACGGCAACATCGGACGTGGCTCAATGACGATTGTAGATGACTACGAAGGATAATGGTTGGCAGTAGCGAATGATGGTGGTGGTTGGCAAGGTCACATTAACAATTAATTTTTCTTTCTTTTTTTTACTTATTAAGTAAAAGAAAGAAAGAAAGAAAAATTAATACACACTGATAAATGAGTTGGGCTTGTCTAGTTAAAATTGTAAATGGGTTCAAAGGCAAATCCATTTACACCCCACATATAATTAGGCTAACCCATTAGCAACCCATTTTATAAAATTTGACTAACCCATATTTGACCACTTTCAATAAAGTGGTCAAATATGGGTTAGTCAAATTTTATAAAATGGGTTGCTAATGGGTTAGCCTAATTATATGTGGGGTGTAAATGGATTTGCCTTTGAACCCATTTACAATTTTAACTAGACAAGCCCAACTCATTTATCAGTGTGTATTAATTTTTCTTTCTTTCTTTCTTTTACTTAATAAGTAAAAAAAAGAAAGAAAAATTAATTGTTAATGTGACCTTGCCAACCACCACCATCATTCGCTACTGCCAACCATTATCCTTCGTAGTCATCTACAATCGTCATTGAGCCACGTCCGATGTTGCCGTCCCCTACCGACTATCACTGTTGACCATGGACGATCGACCACCTCTGTCCGCTGCTAAAGAAAAAAATGAAAAGAAGAGAAAAAGAAAATAAAAATATTTTAATAAATTGTAAAAATTAATTTTAATAAACAAATTTAAATATAAAAATAACCAATATTTTTTAATAATAAAAAATAAAAATTGAAAAAATAAAAAACATGAAATTTGTATTGCATGAAAGTGTTTTAATAATATCATTTTTCTTAAAAATTTTAAAAAATAAATATTTCATGATTGGATTCTATTTAGAAGTATTTAAATAATACGGATTGTGTAAAGGTCATTAGAATTGAACCGCATGAAAATGGCTCAAAACGGATTAAATGGGCCATTTGACACCTCTAGTCATAGCACATGCAATCCTCGATTATCTCAACGGAAGGCGTCTGTGAACTAATTACGGAAATCCATAATAACATAAAATGAAGTAACAGGGAAGTCGCAAAAAAGGAAAAATCGAAAAGTCGCACCAGAAAAACCGTTTTCTGTTAATACAAACTCCGAACTGATAACTGTTGACTCTCATCGCGATTTTCATTTTGGCGCTCTCTTCTCTGTTTTGCCTTCCACGCTCACATTGCTGTTGCTTCACTGCGATCTCCAATGGCATCGGCGTCGGGGTCTTGCTCTCCTCCTTCCACGTTTTCACCAGAAACAGCTTGGTTGGTCGAAACTCTGGCCGAGGACGACCGCAACCTCGCTCAGGGGCTCCGCGTCCATTCCAGCATCGAGGCAGTCTTCATCAAGTTCACTCCCTTCGTCATCGCTCTGGCTGCTGGAAACTTGAGCCTCGACTCGTTCCGCCATTTCATCTCTCAGGGCAAGAACTTTCTCAAAGCGCAGGCGGATGCGTAAGTCCTCCTAGCCCTCTACCGCCTTCTTTCTTCCTCTGTCCATCGTTAGCTGGTGGATTCTTCGTCTTGGTTGTGTTGATTGTCCTAGTTGAAGATGATCCACGATGATATGATCTCAAGAAGTCGAGTCACGATGCTTTTGATTCTACCCAATTCAAGCCCTCTTGTGGGTGGTCTTCTTTCTTACTCTGTTCATAGTTAGTTCGAAGATTCTGGGTTCCGGAGGTGTGGATGGTGGTAGGAATCGAAGATCAGTGCATGACGGCATGACCTTTACAGGTCGTGTTGGTATCGGTTTTGGCTTTTGCAGAAATTCAAAGTGAACGTCACTGATTCTTACTTTAGATATCAGAAATTTTGATGGCATGGAATTATAAGTGACGATTAGTTTCTGTTTTGATATTTCCCTCATCTCCCAACATTTGTCAGGTATGCATCGGCAGGGACCCTTACGGGCAATAAACGATACGACGACCTTGCTCTCATCAAATTGTGCAAGTTAAGATGTATCGTTTTGAGCGAGATGAGAGAGCATGACTCATTCCTGCAGGTAAGAGCCAGGCCATTCTGTTTGTCAAGGACAGTGGGAGTGAGGCCACGCGCGTTTTATCCTCTTTGAATGCATCAATCAGATTGAAAGAAATTTCTGCTTAAAATTAAGCAAGATGGCTGATTTAACATAACGGTAGAGCAAAGATCTTCTTCATGATTTCTTCGGTTTTCTTTGCACGGCTAAAGAAATTCTTGTGTTATCATGGTTGACAGCAGAGAGAAATGCCTGTTGTTAGCGTAATGAAAGCAGCACGCTGCATCACCCAGATTCTCCCAGAACAACTCA
The DNA here is from genome assembly GCA_019149425.1 of Psidium friedrichsthalianum. Classification (NCBI taxonomy): domain Eukaryota; kingdom Viridiplantae; phylum Streptophyta; class Magnoliopsida; order Myrtales; family Myrtaceae; genus Psidium; species Psidium friedrichsthalianum. The sequence continues at coordinate 27,502 of JAGVVM010002934.1, forward strand.
TGCTGGAAGCTTTGTGAAACTCGAACTGTTCACCATTAACAGTTTGGTGAATTTGATGAAGAAAACCTCTGCGCAATGAAAGTTCTTCTCTTTTCCGAGCTTCAGTGGTTTTATCAATGTTCCTCTTCGTCCAAAAGAACTGCCAAACTTCTTTTCGGTTACCCCATTACAGACATACGTCTAAGCCATTGAATTGTCATTACTACAACTCATTGTGTCATGGCCATGTTTAGGCTTTCTGTCATTGTTTCCGGCAAGTGCTCTATGGGTAAACTCATAATGTAGCTCTTTTCATGGACAGGAATGGGGTTTGGACGTTACCAAAGACGCTGCACCCGATCCTGCAACAGCGAACTGCACTGATTTTTTACTGGGAAAAGGTGTCGTCAATCTGACAACTCCGTTTGAGAAGACAATTGCTGCAATTCTCACGATTGGCGCCCTAACACCTTGCGTTCAATTATGCCCTTTTTTGGCGGCAGAGCTCCGGATGTTGCCAGGTTTTAGGGAAGATAGTCACCATTATAGGAGCTGGATCAAAATGTATACATCTGATAGTCACCAGGTTGGTCTCATTTGATTTTCAGCATCAGTTTCAATCCAGTTATTCTTTGCTTATTCCGAGGAAGTGAAAACATAATCAGCATAAAGCAGAAAATTGTCGGTACTGAGAGTTCATTCGTTCTTTTCTGTGATTCAGGAGTTGGCCGTGCAAACTGAAGAGTTGCTGGAGGAAGTGTCTGTCGACTTGACGGAAGATGAGAGCGATGTGCTTTCCAACCTGTATCAACAAATGATGTTATTTGGAATAGACTTCTTCAATTCTCTACCACTTGCTCAGCCTACAGTAGTTCCGGTGACAAAGGGACTTAACTCTGCAGAAGATCGGTTGATGGTTCTTTCTGACTTTGATCTGACTTGCACAGTTCATGATTCATCAACAATTTTGGCAGGCACGGCCCTAGTGACTGCTGTAAATTCTCATCGTGGTCCATCTGAGAGTCCTCTTGCTTGGATGTTATGGGGTGACCTGCAAAATATGTGGGAGGAAATCTGCAACCAGTACACACAAGAATATGAAGAATGCATTGAAAGCATTATTCCAGCTGAAAAATGTAAGCACGCTATGAATTGGATTATATGCTCTGAAACTCAACACCATGAGATGAGTGCTGTGCAGTGTTCGATTATTTTGATTTTCCTATCTCCTGTAGTGGAATTTAATCATAGTTCGCTGGTTCAAGCGCTTGAGCAAGTGGCCGATTTCAAGAAAAGGGCGAATTCCAGAGTTATGGAATCTGGGGTTCTTAGAGGTCTGAAACTTGAAGACATAATAAAAGCTGGTGAAAGCCTCACTCTTCAGGATGGTTGTATTAGTTTCTATCAGAAACTCACTCGGATTAATGTGGATGTTAACGTTCACATTCTATCGCACTGTTGGTGCAGTGATCTTATTCGGTCAGCTCTTTCGTCAGGTGCGCACTATTCGACATGTAAAACCCAACTTATGAATCGGACGACCTGAAAAAGATAGTTCTTCTTAACTATCTTCAATGACTCATTTGAATTAGTGACGAGTCTTCCAGCTTTTGATGCTTCATTCTCTTAAGGCATGGTTTGTGGCCCCATTCTGCTTCATTTCTCCTGAGTTAAGGCATTCTGTCCTAGAGAGCACCTAATGTCGTCTTTTAGGTCCGAACTTTAGTCTTGCAGGTCGAGCTATTTAATCCTGGCGCAATGTGGTTTAATTTTACTCCACCTGATAAACATTTCCATTGCTCCACAGCTGCATCTTTTTGATGTTTCTGATGAGGTTCATGTGAATGTTTTGCCACTTGAGGAACAGGGAATATATATCTATCTGATTTTCTTTATTTTGATGGGAAGCAGTGGGTTTCGATCATTCAAATGTCCACTCGAACGAGTTGATATTCGATGAGGACCTTCTGTGCACTGGAGAAATGGTTCTGAAGGTCGAGTCCCCCATCGACAAGCTCCAAATGTACAACCACATCTTGGAGAAGGACGTGGACAAGCGAAACAAGTTGACCGTCTACGTCGGCTACGGCGTCGGAGACATACTGTGCCTGCTCGAAGCGGATATAGGGATAGTGATAGGTTCGAGCGAAAAGATAAGGAGGGTGGGGAGCCGATTCGGAGTGACTTTCGTCACGCTTTTCGCGGCCACGGTCGAGAAGCAGGAAGAACTCACTGATGGCGGCTCTCTGGACTGGAAGGGAACGAGGTCGGGAATTCTTTATACGGCCTCGTGCTGGACGGAGATACATGCTTTCTTGCTGGGGTGGTAGGACACTGTTGTTTCACTGGGCACAAACAAACGTTAGAAAATAGAACACACATGTACATAGTTGAACACTCGAAATCAGACAACGAGATGGTGGTTGATTTTACTTGATCAAGTCTTTTTTTTTTTTTATGCGAGGCAGTTGTGTCGGCTGAAGTTGTCTTGTGAGTGAATGGGCCTAAAAAAAATGCCAAGCAAATTAAGTTAATCTCAAAAGTTTGTGGAAAAAGGCCGATGAATGTGTGCCTTTTCTTTTCTTTATCTTTCGCTAGTAATTAGGAGAGAGAGTATGTACTTTTTATGTGAAAAAGACAAAAGGAATTTTTACATGTACTCAAATGAAAATCCGTAGATTAGAATATTGAGAGATTATGGGTTGAAAGTGATTTTTTCTTTTCTTGAATTTGAAATATATGGGCCGAAATAGTAAAGGATCCATGTGTTTCACGGAGAACAATTTCTAGAGAAATTTTTTCGAAATTTTCCGCGTTTAATTCACATAAAATAAATTAGTGTAGGAAAATATTTTTCACCAATAAAAAAAAAAACGCCTTCAAAAGTGGGGTAAAGGCTTCTTATACTTTGAAAGAGATAAATCATTTTCCCTCGTCTTTCCTCTCCGCATTCCTTGACATTCCTTTTTTTTTCCTAAATATTTTATAAAAAATTTCAAAATTTTGGGTAATTTTATAGTATATTTTACTTTTATTTTAATTTTAATTTTCTTTTCTATCATCATTGATGGTTGCGGTGAGCAAGCAAAAATAAAAAGAAAAAAGAAAAGAAAAAAGAGAAATAAAGAAAGAAAAATAGAAAATAATTAAAAAATTTAAATGGTAAGTTCCTTCTAGGAAAATTGTGGAAAATATTTTCCTATTCATTTTCAAGTTTTAGTCCAATATTGTTATTTTCTTGAAAAATGATCTTTTGAAAAATAGTTTCAGAAAGATTTCATTTTCTGCAAAGCAAATAGAGCCTCAATATTGGACCAAAAAGAAAAAGAGAAGAAAGAAAACAGAGCCTAAGTAAGGATGTAACATATTATAAAATCAGATAAAATCAATGTTATTACTTCTAAGAAAAATTGTTTATTGTTGAGCATATACTTCACTTTCCCGGCAATAGAATATTAGTATATTCATGGTGGCCCGCGGCTCCATACTTGTCTTAATTAAGAGCTTGTCAAAAGCGAGACAAACATACGTCTCCCTACCTCATTGTTTATGCACTAAACGACACGTCGCGCTCAAGATGACGAAGCCGTGCTCCGCTCGTGACTAACGTGACCCCCTCCATCTCGACCAATTATGAGAGGATTGGCTCACATTAAAAGGCGGTCGTGGCTTCCGTCCAATGATTCCGGCTAACGATACACATCATGGTGGTTCTCCTTCTCCCTCCATTGTGCTCACTGCTCGAAGCTCACTGCTTGATGCTCAGAAAGGAAATATTCTGTAACAAGCTGGTCTGAGGAGGGGGGTTGTGGTTGTAGACAAGGAATGGCTCTAGCAGGCTTTTAGGATGACGGAGGAAGTAGAAATGAACCGAAACTGTGCACCAAATATGGAGAGTGATTTTGAATATATATATATATATTATATATATGTGAAAATTAGAATGAACTCATGGAGGCTCCTTTTGATGTGACGAAAATATTTGGCTTTGGAATTTCAAAGTTAAGTGCGCTCAGACTAAAGCAATATCAGGATAGGTGATCTTTGGGAAAGTATTTGTCTATAGATGGGACTTGGTATGAGACGGGCCAAAACGGACAATATTTCTTGTGAATTAATATAGGATAATCACAGATTCCGAAGCATATATTTATAGGGCTCTGTCTTACTTTGTTGATGGTACTTATATGACATTGCCTTTTGGAGGTTTCATCCATCTTACTTTGTGCGGGTTGTGTCTCACTAAATTAGCCCCAAAGAACAATTAGGTGGGTTCCTCTCTATTTAGTGTTAAGTTAATCTGGTGAGAGGTTGACGACAGTCGTCAAACTCGTGCGGAGAATCAGCTGTTGCATGTGGTCATCTAATACATGAATTTGGATCTTCTTATCTCCGCGCATAATCCTATCTTTGGTGTCTGTTTATCGAGGGGTGCTATAGAACATTTTCACACTTAATAAATCGTATAGTAAAATCGGGAAAAAGCTCTTGTGATTGCGATAAATGGCTTAACGTACGTGCACATGAATTGTGACGTTGCGCCAAACACCGGTAATGCCGTGATATGTTAATTTGTTAAAACTTTTTGTTGAGATGGATATCAGATATTAGATCAAACATACTGCTGTTTCGCCGGAATTTCTATGCGACAAATATCTTTCAGCAAAATTCGTTCTTAGGCTTTTAAATATGATAAAGGGTCTTGCGGTGATTCCAGACAGCAGATATCTAAATAGTAAGAAAATCAACACATAAATTATGCAAGATTTCAATACAATTACACAAACGTAAACCCAACTGGAGTTTGAGTCAACAGGAAAGCTCAAAAAGTACAATCCTAGACAAATAGATTAACAAGGGCTTGGAAGAAACTACACAAACGTATACCAAACGAAGTTTGACTCAACAGGATGCTTATAAAGCACAATTCCTACCAACTAACGCACCCAGAACTTTGCTAGAATTTGACTTGACGACAGGGCTTGAACATACTTTGATACTGCACCAAAGTTTGACTGATGGCACAGAATCTAAGATAAAGATAATGCCAAAGTTTGACTTGACAAAATAGAATCTAAAAGTTGTAGCTAAGGAAAAAGAAATATGTGCAAAAAGTAAAAATAAAGATAAACTTGTTAATTTATTCATGGGGCTTTCTTGTGGGTGTTGGTGATATCTATAATGATTGAGTAGAATAACTAACTCTTGACGGTTATGGCTTTTAGCACATTTCATCGGTTGCTCCCACGTTCGCTATTCCATATGAGTTCATTTGACGTGGTCTTCACACAGTTATTTTGATTGTGTGAGGTCTATATAGTTGTCAACGGTCTTCAAATTACTTGTATTCGATTTCAAGCTTCTCTCTCTCTCTACTTAGTTGCATTGTCACGTGTTTCTCTTCTTTATGGACCATCGATCCGAACTTTTGGAAGTTATTTCAGTGCTCAAGTAACTGCCGATGACCGCTCTCCTGCTACATATATTTGAACGTGATATGTTGTCTCTTCTGGTTAGGGGTGAGCATGGGTTCCAGAGTAGAAACATGAGCGAATCAATCAAGCTGAGCACAAGTTTTCTATAGGAAAAATATTATCATAAAAATGTTAAATTTATTGCACTTTTGCCTATTCAATCATAAACCTTTTAATTTTGCTAATTCGGTCCTTTTTTTCTATTTATGCCAATCAATCATAATCTTTTTTTTTGTACCAATTCAGCCTATTCAACCAATTTTGGTTGGCCGAAGTTGACATGAACGTTTTTTTTAATAATATTTCAAAATTTTCAAATTGCTTTTCTCTTTTCATTTTCCTTTTTTTTTTATTTTCTTTCCCTTTCTTCTTCCTCTAGCCAGTTGCCACCGGCTCAATCGACGAGAGCAAAGTTCGATCAAACTGGAGGTCATTACTGAACAAACTCTTGGCAAGCTATATGACTTATTGATAGTGCAAGATGATGTTGATACGCCAAGATGGTGAAATAATACAGAAAATATGAAGGAGAGCCTTCAACAGTCGACAACATGAGGAACACCGTTTGATAAAGTCATCGACAACAAATTCAATCATATATTGGCTAAGCGTTAAGGCAAACATCCGTCGAAGACGAAAGTAGTGGATCGACCCAAGCGCATGATTGCCAGATAATTACGGCCAAAAACCTAACAGATTTGTAACTTCTCGGATAATCATGTCTATTCTAGAATCTTGAAAAGCATAACTGCTTATTAACAAATATGGTTAGCACTACAAACTTATTTATGGATTCAAAATCCTTGACTACTTGTAAATAACTTCTGGTTAGTTTGATATAAAAGCCCACGTTGTAATCATTGTAAACTTTCTCACATAATTAATCACAGAATTGGATATTCATAATTCCGGCAAATTTACAATCCCAAAACTCATAGACTTGTATACCATTCACCTTTCTGGCAACCTTTAGCTTGCTATGCTTGCGTTTCAGTTCCTGTACTTTCTACAACTGATACTTTCGGCTGAAAAACCTGTACAAACAAAGTCTTCTCAGGCTACGTAACGATGCCTCAGCTGAAAAACCTGTACTACTACTGAGTGCAAAAAATGTTGTTGTTCAGGATTGGGCCTTGGATCCGAAGGGCCCAATCGGATGCATCACTCAAAGGCCCAGGACGAGTTCAATTGGACCATAATAATAAGCCCAGAACTCGTCCTCAAATCACTAAAAAGCTCCCCAAGTCACAAACAAGCAGTGAAACACTGCTGTTAATTACCTTAAACAAAAACCCTGCCACTGCCTTCTCTGAAACTTCCTCTCCACGGTAACTTAATAATGAAGATAAACAGATATAAAATTATCCGTAGGTGCTGAATTAACGTAGCGACAATAATCTAATATCTAATAGCAAGGCAACAAATTATTATTATCAAACTAGTTGACGTTAGGGGTGTCAAAAATTCCCAATCCGAACCCAACTCAATCAAACCGAAAATATTGGGTCCTTTTAGCTCAGATAGTAAGAGAGAAAAAAACAAATAGGTACCTAGATAATTCGGTTTGGTTCGGGTCGGTTCATGAAATGACCCAAGCACATATTGAAGCTACATAGGAAAAGAACCCCAAAAGCTCCCCTCCCTTGTTCTGTCAGCCCCACCTTTATCTTTCTCGTCCTTTCCACTACTCTCCCTCACCTTCACCAGCAAGTCCACGTCCCTTGTCACTCTCTCCGCCACGATTCCCTAGCATCCTCCCCGGGTGTGAAGAAGATGGAAAGGGCTCGTCTTGCCACTCCACGGTGGGAGAATTGTATAAAAAAGTCTTAAACCTATTGGACGGCAGCCAAACTTAGTCCTAAGTCTTTATGTTGTACCGATGTAATCTTAAACCTTTTGACGATTTGTTAATTTAGTCCTCAACCTTTTGACAATTTGTCAATTTAGTCTTAAACCTTTTGATAATTTGTCAATATAATTTTTTTCTCCCAATTTTAGGTTTAGGATTAAACTGAAACAATTTCAAAATATTTATGACTAAATTGAAAAATTCAAAAGGTTTAAGATTAAATTAACATAATTGCAAGGTTTAGGACTAAGTTGGAAAAATTTTAAAAGGTTTAGGATTAAATTAACATAATTGAAAGGTTTAGACTTGAAATGAATGCCGCATAATAGGTTTAGTACTTTTTGGATAATTTCCCCTCCACGATTGCAACATTTCATTGAGAATGACGACCGGCACGTTTGGACATTCCTCAACAAGTCTCTCCTTAACCACCACCCCAATTGAAGTGGCAAATTTTATGAGGCTCACCCAACTTTTTTTTTTTTGGTCGAAAGAAGCCATTCATATATTAGAATATTCGAGAGCTATATAAAAGACCTTAAAATCCTAAATAACTGCCAAATAAAGCAAAAAATTAAAGCACATAACAAAGCACAGTTTGTAGCTGACATCAGGTCACCATCTTCACCAGTTTGTCATAGTAATCATTTGATAGCCAATCACCAAATCCAGTGATGAGCACAAGCTCTCCCGTTCACCAACTTCAAGATAATGATCTAAAGCTTTTTTTTTATTCTTTCTTTTTGTTGCAAACTACTAGTTTTTTTCGTGGAACACAAAATTACTCGGTAATCTTTTTAGTCTAAATGCTCCACTCAAGGAGAATTTGGTGTGAGAAAGTGATGCTGGTGATTGTGGCATTGCGTCCAAGTGATAAAAATGGCTCTACCAACTACCAAGAAGAGAATCTATAATGGCTCTCTTGCTATGTCTCTTTAAATCTTCTGGACAACTGGATCAAAATGCACACTCGACAATACCAGCGTCGCCCGTTGCCCCCTCAACCCACGCAGGCATGCATCGGCAAACTTCACAGTAGCATATGCCTGCATATTCCATCATCACATTATTTGAGCAAGCGAATAGTGTCCGCATATCAAATAACCATCCGATTTCCTGTTCATGAAAGAGATCAGAGTACATCTCAAGGACCAACTAAAAGTACTGACCATCGAGAGGGCTGCTGAGGCCAGCTCCAGCTTTAGCCTGACCGTAATCAAACCACAGGCATACACATTTCAGTTGGCTTCACGACACGATCTAAGGGAGCAGAGAATTGAAAATTAAGACAGTCAAGTCATAATTTGATTGTGGGGAAATATGCAGAAAAAATCCAGTTTCAAGTAGACACCAAAATTACGCTCAGCAAATCTAATCTATTTAGCAATTTTGTCACTGCATGACTTCTCCACTTATCATCAAAATGCAAGTCATTCTCTTAGCAGCAACAACAGAAGATGTATGGTTGCTCTGTTTCTATATTCTTTCTGTTACCTTCCTTTGTTTTCCTTAATCAGAAACTAAGATATTCTCCACAACTGCTTGCGTCTGTCTATAGCCCAAGACAAAATTTTTTTGAGGAGTGAAAGAACAAGGTGGTTTAACCTACAAAATTTGAAATACCAACTGATATTTAGCATTCTACAGTAGAGTGAAATATCTGACAGCATCCCTGTTGAACACATAGAAGTTCTTATTACATCACAAACCTGAGATAAAAGAGGTTAAATTGTCACTCCTACATGACCCCCAACAACTGGAACATCAACTTCTCTAGGGTCAATACCCAGTACTTCTGCCTGCAAGAAACACAATAGATCAGAAATCTCGTACAATTCTGGGAAAGGGACAAAGCTGTCGGCTTTCATGGCATTGTCTAAAACCTAGTATCTTGTACAATTTTTCTGCATGGGCATTAGTACCAAGTATCTATGACAAAATCAACCTCGTGATCATAAGAAGAGAACCAATGACACTTTCTCAAATGTAACAAACAGTTACATGATTAATCCAAATTTCAATGAATAAATAAGTATTGACAACAAACGAGTTCATATAAATACCACCATAAGCTATTAACAACCCTTGAAAGGTATGTATATCTATAGTTCAGTACCAACTTTATGGAACGCAAATCATCAACATGTTCTGTTTTTGACGGCTCGATGCAAAACAAGTCCTTGAATATGTCATACCACTAACTGGCTGTGTAGAATCATGCAGGCAGACATCTCAATAATCGGATTTGGTAGTTGCCAAAATCCCCGTTATTGTTTCATCAAATGCATGATGGATGACAAATTGGAAATGATTTTTGTCTTTCAAACACTAAGACATTCCATTGTTGGCTAATGAATAGCTGTTAAGCCTAGTCATACATAACAGCTGCATGCATCAAGAGAATTTAACTTGAGAAAGCAAACATCATCTTTACCTTCATCAAGAAATATAATAGATGGCTCAAGAAGTGACATGACGACACCTAGATTAGTCCACGTTGGTGGTGAATCTGTTGCAAATTTGGTTTTTATTCCACGTGCAGGGCCTCTAAACTCTGAATTCTCGCGGTCAGCTCTTTCCTGGCCTTTACTCCAAGCCAGCTCTACAGGTTAGCAAATAAAAAGCCGGATATGAAAACTTCTGTTTCCCTTCGTTGTAATCGAAAAGAACCTAAGAATTTTAATAAAGGCTATAATTGCCCACCTTTCGTACTAGTCCACTGAAAGCCGCAACCGCTTCGCCAGCTGAATGGCGTGTTCTGCAAGTTCTTCTGGCGGCATCCAATTTATCTCCAACTTGGTAGATGCCGGTATGTCGGGTAACCTTTCCAAGGACATGCAATATCTGATCTCCGCATTCTCCAAATTTTTCAATTCTTTCAAGCCTTCGACAGCTCTCAACTTTGCACAATGTATTAGCTCGAGACGCAACAGATTTCTCAACTTCGATAGGCTAGGCAAATGTTTGATCACATTGCACATGGGATTGTGCAGATACTTCAGCCATTCCAGTTCCCCCAAACCTGGAATCTCCGCCGGTTCGGGGAAATCGTTGAGACGTAACTCTTGTAGCCTCTTCAAGCACGACAGATCGGGCAAGCGTGGCGTCAGACAATTGCTGATAGAGGGAGCCGGCAAGTTTTGCAAGTCAGAAATATATGGCAATTGCGGGATAGAGTGAAGTTTCAGGGTTAATAAGCTAGGTGGAAGCTGATCGATGGACTGTGCGTCCTTCCAAGGCGAGGTTAACTCCTTCGGCCTAAAAAATGTTATATACGGTAGTTCTTTACGCACTTCGAGATGATGTAAAAGGACTAGGCTCGAGAGGACGGGAAGAACAGGGAATTCAGCAGCTGCAACCACTAGACATTCCAAACTCGAGGGAAGCTCTGGCAACAGGGAGAGCCGGTGGCTTGCAAGTTTTAAGTGTTTGGAAAACTAGAGAAACCACTGATCTTTCTCGGCACCGTAGAGATTGGGGCTTCCATCTAAGTCCAAGATCCTTAGACAGGTTAGGCTTCACATTCCCCACGGGATTTCATCCACGAGATGCAGACAAAAATGAGGCATCGAGCTCCTCGGCGTCGTCTCCACCCCTCCAAGTGCACAAGGTATCGTGTGTATCTTTGTGTATGCCACATTTAAAGACTTTTAGTCTCTTCAGATTTCCAATGGAATTTGGGAGAAGAGTGATCCCGAACGATCTTAAATCCAACATGGGACCGATAATTCCATTTGCCCAATAGAGTCCGGAAGCTCATGTAAATTCTTGCATCAAGAAAAAGGGACAAATGTGTAAAACTCGTTAACCTTCCAATGGAATCAGGGAAAAGTGGAGATTCCCGAGGAATTTAATTTTCAACTCGACCAATGATTCTAGTTCCTCAATAGAGTCTGGAAGCTCATATAAATTCTCGCATTCTTCTAAAAGCAAATGCTTGGGTTACTTTAACCTTCCAATGGAATCAGGAAGAACGGAGATGCCCGAGAGTTCTAAATCCAACTCAACTAATGATTCTAGTTCCCCGATAGAGTCCGGAAGCTCATGTAAATTTCATGCAATCATATAAAAGCAAATGCTTGAGATTCTTTAACCTTCCAATGGAATCAGGAAGAAGAACTGAGATTCCTGAGGAATTTAATACCAACGCGACCAAATGAATCCAGTTCCCCAATAGAGTCCGGGAAGGTCATGTAGATTCTTGCATTCTTCTAAAGGCAATTGCTTGAGATTCTTTAACCTTCCAATGGAATCAGGGAGAATGGGAGATTCCCGAAGAATTTAATTCCAACATGGGGGACCAATGCTTGTAGTTCCCCGATAGAGTCTGGAAGCTTATGTAGATTCATGCAATATTTTCAAATCCAAATGCATGAGACTTGTTAAACCTTCCAATGGAATCAGGGAGAGCAGAGATGCCCGAGAGTTCTAAATCCAACTCAACCAATGATTCCAGTTTCCCGATAGAGTCCGGAAGCTCATGTAGATTCTTGCATTTATATAAATGCAAATACTTGAGATTCTTTAAACCTTCCAATGGAATCAGGGAGAGCGGAGATTCTCGAGTAATTTAATTTCAACTCAACTAATGCTACTAGCTCCCCAATAGAGTCCGGAAGCTTATTTAGCTCCTTGCATCCAGATAAAGGCAAAATGCTTGAGATTCCTTTAACCTTCCAATGGAATTAGGGAGAACGAAGATTCCTGAAGAATTTAATTCCAACTTGACCAAAAAACCGTTTGGTCAAGTTGGAATTAAATTCTTCAGGAATCTTCGTTTCTCCCTAATTCCATTGGAAGGTTAAAGGAATCTCAAGCATTTGCCTTTATCTCTGGATGCAAGGAGCTAAATAAGCTTCCGGGACTCCTATTGGGGAGCTAGTAGCATTAGTTGAGTTGAAAATTAAATTACTCGAGAATCTCCGCTCTCCCTGATTCCATTGGAAGGTTAAAGAATCTCAAGTATTTGCATTTATATAAATGCAAGAATCTACATGAGCTTCCGGACTCTATCGGGAAACTGGAATCATTGGTTGAGTTGGATTTAGAACTCTTCGGGCATCTCTGCTCTCCCTGATTCCATTGGAAGGTTAAACAAGTCTCATGCATTTGGATTTGAAAATATTGCATGAATCTACATAAGCTTCCAGGACTCTATCGGGGAAAACTACAAGCATTGGTTCATGTTGGAATTAAATTCTTCGGGAATCTCCATTCTCCCTGATTCCATTGGAAGGTTAAAGAATCTCAAGCAATTGCCTTTAGAAGAAATGCAAGAAATCTACATGACCTTCCGGGACTCTATTGGGGAACTGGATTCATTGGTCGCGTTGGTATTAAATTCCTCAGGAATCTCAGTTCTTCCTGATTCCATTGGAAGGTTAAAGAATCTCAAGCATTTGCTTTTATATGATTGCATGAATTTACATGAGCTTCCGGACTCTATCGGGGAACTAGAATCATTAGTTGAGTTGGATTTAGAACTCTCGGGCATCTCCGTTCTTCCTGATTCCATTGGGAAGGTTAAAGTAACCCAAGCATTTGCTTTTAGAAGAATGCGAGAATTTATATGAGCTTCCAGACTCTATTGAGGGAACTAGAATCATTGGTCGAGTTGAAAATTAAATTCCTCGGGGAATCTCCACTTTCCCTGATTCCATTGGAAGGTTAACGAGTTTTACACATTTGTCTTTTTCTTGATGCAAGAATTTACATGAGCTTCCGGGACTCTATTGGGCAAAATGGAATTATCGGTCATGTTGGATTTAAGATCGTTCGGGATCACTCTTCTCCCAAATTCCATTGGAAATCTGAAAGAGGACTAAAAGTCTTTAATGTGGCATACACAAAGATACACACGATACCTTGTGCCACTTGGAGGGGTGGAGACGCTCGAGGGAGCTCGATGCCTCATTTTTGTCTGCATCTCGTGGATGAAATCCGTGGGGAATGTGAAGCCTAAACCTGTCTAAGGGATCTTGGACTTAGATGGAAAGCCCAATCTCTACGGTGCCGAGAGAAGATCAGTGGTTTCTCTAGTTTTCCAAACACTTAAACTTGCAAGCCACCGGCTCTCCCTGTTGCCAGAGCTTCCCTCGAGTTTGGAATGTCTAGTGGTTGCAGCTGCTGAATTCCCTGTTCTTCCCCGTCCTCTCGAGCCTAAGTCCTTTTTACATCATCTCGAAGTGCGTAAAGAACTACCGTATATAACATTTTTTTAGGGCCGAAGGAGTTAAACCTCGCCTTGGAAGGACGCACAGTCCATCGATCAGCTTCCCACCTAGCTTATTAACCCTGAAACTTCACTCTATCCCGCAATTGCCATATATTTCTGACTTGCAAAACTTGCCGGCTCCCTCTATCAGCAATTGTCTGACGCCACGCTTGCCCGATCTGTCGTGCTTGAAGAGGCTACAAGAGTTTACGTCTCAACGATTTCCCCGAAACCGGCGGAGATTCCAGGTTTGGGGGAACTGGAATGGCTGAAGTATCTGCACAATCCCATGTGCAATGTGATCAAAAACATTTGCCTAGCCTATCGAAGTTGAGAAATCTGTTGCGTCTCGAGCTAATACATTGTGCAAAGTTGAGAGCTGTCGAAGGCTTGAAAGAATTGAAAAATTTTGGAGAATGCGGAGATCAGATATTGCATGTCCTTGGAAAGGTTACCCGACATACCGGCATCTACCAAGTTGGAGATAAATTGGATGCCGCCAGAAGAACTTGCAGAACACGCCATTCAGCTGGCGAAGCGGTTGCGGCTTTCAGTGGGACTAGTACGAAAGGGTGGGCAATTATAGCCTTTATTAAAATTCTTAGGTTCTTTTCGATTACAACGAAGGGAAACAGAAGTTTTCATATCCGGCTTTTTATTTGCTAACCTGTAGAGCTGGCTTGGAGTAAAGGCCAGGAAAGAGCTGACCGCGAGAATTCAGAGTTTAGAGGCCCCTGCACGTGGAATAAAAACCAAATTTGCAACAGATTCACCACCAACGTGGACTAATCTAGGTGTCGTCATGTCACTTCTTGAGCCATCTATTATATTTCTTGATGAAGGTAAAGATGATGTTTGCTTTTCTCAAGTTAAATTCTCTTGATGCATGCAGCTGTTATGTATGACTAGGGCTTAACAGCTATTCATTAGCCAACAATGGAATGTCTTAGTGTTTGAAAGACAAAAATCATTTCCAATTTGTCATCCATCATGCATTTGATGAAACAATAACGGGGATTTTGGCAACTACCAAAATCCGATTATTGAGATGTCTGCCTGCATGATTCTACACAGCCAGTTAGTGGTATGACATATTCAAGGACTTGTTTTGCATCGAGCCGTCAAAAAACAGAACATGTTGATGATTTGCGTTCCATAAAGTTGGTACTGAACTATAGATATACATACCTTTCAAGGGTTGTTAATAGCTTATGGTGGTATTTATATGAACTCGTTTGTTGTCAATACTTATTTATTCATTGAAATTTGGATTAATCATGTAACTGTTTGTTACATTTGAGAAAGTGTCATTGGTTCTCTTCTTATGATCACGAGGTTGATTTTGTCATAGATACTTGGTACTAATGCCCCATGCAGAAAAAAATTGTACAAGATACTAGGTTTTAGACAATGCCATGAAAGCCGACAGCTTTGTCCCTTTCCCAGAATTGTACGAGATTTCTGATCTATTGTGTTTCTTGCAGGCAGAAGTACTGGGTATTGACCCTAGAGAAGTTGATGTTCCAGTTGTTGGGGGTCATGTAGGAGTGACAATTTAACCTCTTTTATCTCAGGTTTGTGATGTAATAAGAACTTCTATGTGTTCAACAGGGATGCTGTCAGATATTTCACTCTACTGTAGAATGCTAAATATCAGTTGGTATTTCAAATTTTGTAGGTTTAAACCACCTTGTTCTTTCACTCCTCAAAAAATTTTGTCTTGGGCTATAGACAGACGCAAGCAGTTGTGGAGAATATCTTAGTTTCTGATTAAGGAAAACCAAAAGGAAGGTAACAGAAAAGAATATAGAAACAGAGCACCATACATCTTCTGTTGTTGCTGCTAAGAGAATGACTTGCATTTTGATGATAAGTGGAGAAGTCATGCAGTGACAAAATTGCTAAATAGATTAGATTTTGCTGAGCGTAATTTTGGTGTCTACTTGAAACTGGATTTTTCTGCATATTTCCCCACAATCAAATTATGACTTGGAACTGTCTTAATTTTCAATTCTCTGCTCCCTTAGATCGTGTCGTGAAGCCAAACTGAAATGTGTATGCCTGTGGTTTGATTACGGTCAGGCTAAAGCTGGAGCTGGCTCCAGCAGCCCTCTCGATGGTCAGTACTTTTAGTTGGTCCTTGAGATGTACTCTGATCTCTTTCATGAAACAGGAAATCGGATGGTTATTTGATATGCGGACACTATTCGCTTGCTCAAATAATGTGATGATGGAATATGCAGGCATATGCTACTGTGAAGTTTGCCGATGCATGCCTGCGTGGGTTGAGGGGGCAACGGGCGACGCTGGTATTGTCGAGTGTGCATTTTGATCCAGTTGTCCAGAAGATTTTAAGAGACATAGCAAGAGAGCCATTATAGATTCTCTTCTTGGTAGTTGGTAGAGCCATTTTTATCACTTGGACGCAATGCCACAATCACCAGCATCACTTTCTCACACCAAATTTCTCCTTGAGTGGAGCATTTAGGACTAAAAGATTACCGAGTAATTTTGTGTCCACGAAAAAAACTAGTAGTTTGCAACAAAAAGAAAGAATAAAAAAAAAGCTTTAGATCATTATCTTGAAGTTGGTGAACGGGAGAGCTTGTGCTCATCACTGGATTTGGTGATTGGCTATCAAATGATTACTATGGACAAAAACTGGTGAAGATGGTGACCTGATGTCAGCTACAAACTGTGCTTTGTTATGTGCTTTTAATTTTTTGCTTTATTTGGCAGTTATTTAGGATTTTAAGGTCTTTTATATAGCTCTCGAATATTCTAATATATGAATGGCTTCTTTCGACCAAAAAAAAAAAGTTGGGTGAGCCTCATAAAATTTGCCACTTCAATTGGGTGGTGGTTAAGGAGAGACTTGTTGAGGAATGTCCAAACGTGCCGGTCGTCATTCTCAATGAAATGTTGCAATCGTGGAGGGGAAATTATCCAAAAAGTACTAAACCCTATTATGCGGCATTCATTTCAAGTCTAAACCCTTTCAATTATGTTAATTTAATCCTAAAACCTTTTAAAATTTTTCCAACTTAGTCCTAAACCTTGCAATTATGTTAATTTAATCTTAAACCTTTTGAATTTTTCAATTTAGTCATAAATATTTTGAAATTGTTTCAGTTTAATCCTAAACCTAAAATTGGGGAGAAAAAATTATATTGACAAATTTATCAAAAGGTTTTAAGACTAAATTGACAAATTGTCAAAAAGGTTGAGGACTAAATTAACAAATCGTCAAAAGGTTTAAGATTACATCGGTACAACATAAAGACTTAGGACTAAGTTTGGCTGCCGTCCAATAGGTTTAAGACTTTTTTATACAATTCTCCCCACCGTGGAGTGGCAAGACGAGCCCTTTCCATCTTCTTCACACCCGGGGAGGATGCTAGGGAATCGTGGCGGAGAGAGTGACAAGGGACGTGGACTTGCTGGTGAAGGTGAGGGAGAGTAGTGGAAAGGACGAGAAAGATAAAGGTGGGGCTGACAGAAACAAGGGAGGGGAGCTTTTGGGTTTCTTTTCCCTATGTAGCTTCAATATGTGCTTGGGTCATTTCATGAACCGGACCCGAACCAAAACCGAATTATCTAGGTACCTATTTGTTTTTTTTTCTCTCTTACTATCTGAGCTAAAAGGGACCCCAATATTTTCGGTTTGATTGAGTTGGGTTCGGGATTGGGAATTTTTTGACACCCCTAAACGTCAAACTAGTTTGATAATAATAATTTGTTGCCTTGCTATTAGATATTAGATTATTGTCGCTACGTTAATTCAGCACCTACGGATAATTTTATATCTGTTTATCTTCATTATTAAGTTACCGTGGAGAGGAAGTTTCAGAGAAGGCAGTGGCAGGGTTTTTGTTTAAGGTAATTAAAACAGCAGTGTTTTCACTGCTTGTTTGTGACTTGGGGAGCTTTTTTAGTGATTTGAGGACGAGTTCTGGGCTTATTATTATGGTCCAATTGAACTCGTCCTGGGCCTTTGAGTGATGCATCCGATTGGGCCCTTCGGATCCAAGGCCCAATCCTGAACAACAACATTTTTTTGCACTCAGTAGTAGTACAGGTTTTTCAGCTGAGGCATCGTTTACGTAGCCTGAGAAGACTTTGTTTGTACAGGTTTTTCAGCCGAAAGTATCAGTTGTAGAAAGTACAGGAACTGAAAACGCAAGCATAGCAAGG
>JAGVVM010002935.1:0-20936 GCA_019149425.1 Psidium friedrichsthalianum
GCCACAATGTAGGAATTATAATTAACGTGTTATAGATGAAAGGCTAACAATGTAGAATTTGGACAAAAATAAAGGTTTGAATTTTTTATGACACAAAACGAATTTTTTGGTATAATTGGGATATATGCTAAAGTTGGAGGTTTTTTTTTTGTATTAGGTTGATAGAATTGGACAAAAACTAAAAGTTAGAAATTTTTTATAAGATAAATTTTTTTAATATAATTGAGACAAATACTAAAGTTAAGATTTTTTTGGACACAATGATTAACTAATGGTGGTGTCCATTTCATGAGATGACGGTCAAACTTTTGAGTACACAAGAATTTCTCGGTAAAAAACTTCATCCGTTTCAATTGTTAAGCGGGTTTCTTTGAAAACAGTGAGGACAAATTACCCCAAGGTTACGCACAACAAACCAAAAGAAAAAACTTACTAGATTCCGAGGCTAATCGGATCCTATATTTTAAATGTTGATATAAATGAAGTCTTAAAACTTATTAAATAATACAATCGACTCTTAAATTTTGCCAAATAGTACAATTGAGTTCCTCCCTTAACTCATCTAATTGATTAACGAAAAGTACTGACGTGTTTTTTAAATATGTTTTTTATGGACGTGGCTTTTTTTTAATATTTTTTCTCTCTAACGTGGCAATGACAGAGCTAAAATTACTCGTTTTGGTCTTAATCTGAATTTTTATTTAAATTAATTATTAACATAAAATTTAGAGAAAAAAAATCAAGATTAGAACTAGCGGCAAGGGTCGCCGATCCTCCCACCTTCTTGCCTATGGCCAACTGCCGCTAGCTGCCCTTGCTATCAGTTGGGCTCTGCGACCGCCCCTTCCCCACCATAGTGCTGCCCAAGCCTTCAATTTTACCATTAAGTTTAAGTCAATTTAAATAAAAATTATATAAAATCAACTTAAATAAAACGAAGTCGTTTGAGCATGTCATCACCACGTAAGGAGAACAAATATTTAAAAAAAACCACATTGCATTTTTTCATTAGTCAATTGGACGAGTTCACAATGAAAGACTTGATGTCTCATTTGATAAGTTTTAAGATTCGATTTATACTTTTTATAAGTTTTAGGACTCAATTGTACATTGGTAACAAGTTTTAGGATTTTGATAAACATATCTCAATATGACTATATAGAAAAAAGAAACATTTTCAAATAAGGGCTCGAAAGTGCTATCATTTTTTTAATCAGGGCATAAGTGGACTTTGTTTCACATAAGACGTAAAGCGATCATCTTTGTTCAAAAAAAAACTTGACTAGGGCCATTTTTTGTCATTTCATTTTTAAATTTTATTTTTCTTTTCTTTTCTTTTTCTTTTCTTTTCTTTTCCCGACCCTCACCTGTTTACTCTCTCTCCCAATCCCTTTTCATCGTCTCTTCCAAGATAACCCTGACACCATTCATTGTCTCTTTAACCAGAACAACCGCAACCCTTTTCTATGAAATTTTTCCTTCGCTTGTGGCACCCTTTGCAATAAGGCTTCTCGTTGCCTGGTTGACGCTCGCGATGGTCATATCGCCGCTCAGATCTGTTTGTCGCAAGCTTTACCGAGGTCACACGATCCCAGGTCGCCGCGACTAGGTCCGGCAACCTCCTGGGCTCTTCGCGACGACCCAGTGCGAGACTCGAGGCTCGCCGTCCTCATCATCGGCGGTGGTGATGACCGATCATACCAGATCCGTCGTCTTGGGTCATCGTCACAGACAAGACTCTTAAACATGCTCAGGGCAGGCAGATGAGAAAACGGATATGAGAAAAAGGCAAGGCAGATCCCAAACGGAGATGAGAAAAAGCAGGGGCATCCCGCTTTTCTTCCAACGGAGATGAGTCCTGCATTTTTTCGTAGTAAATTACGTGATTAACATGCTTTGTAGAATGAGAATCTTTAATATTCAAAACCATGAATATTAATAAAAAAGCTACATATCAGGAACCGCATTATAGAAGGGGGCTTCGTTTCGACATAATATATAATTTTAAACTTCGCTAATGTAACGGTGTTTTGCGAGAACGGTGAGAGTAACCACATGTTACAAATTATAAATTTTTTTATGAGTGGATCTCACAATAATTTTTAATTTATATATATTTTTTGTGACTCGAAATAGACCGGTAATCTTGCAGTAAATTAAGAACGGGTACATTATTATTTTTTTTTTGTACCTGTTTAGTCCACCCATTTGACAAATGACTAGCTTCTAGGAGAGACGCTCGGTTCTTCGAAATTTCGGAAGAGAAAAAATATATAAATGTCGGCGACAGAGAAGAAAACATATCGGCGCCACGTTTAGCGTCATTCCATTCTTTTGGACCTTTGACGCCGGACGTTGCACGTCAACCAGCAAACAGGGGACGTATCCGACACCTACATAAAACGAAGACTTATAAGAGCCTTCCCCTCCCCCCTAGAGCCAGTACAAGCCAGTCATTCAGCAGACCATGTCCTCCGTTCCGTGGCCGAGCAAGAGACCCACCGGGTCCTCCTCGGTGTCGCAAGGTCGTCAAACCTTGCCTCATAACAGCAACGCTCTCTCTCTCCTTCCCCATCGTCATCTTCTTAGCCATACCCGCGACCATGTCCCCCACCTTCTCCCTTGACCCGGGGTCGTCCCTCTCTTCCTTCAACGTCTCCGACTCTCGCGTCGCCACCGAATGGACCCTCGTCTTCTCGGTCGAGAACCCGAGCAACTCGTCCCGGTTAAGTACACCCACGCGAAGGCCACCATCTACTTGGATTCCGCTCCTTTGGCCCACGCCAAGGTCAGTCCTTTCCTTCAGAAAGCCGCGAGCCGCACGAACGTTCGAGCTCATTTTCACTCCACTTGCCCAGGGCCAACGAGCTCTCCATTAAGAGCCTCGTGTCGGGTTTGGGGCGTGGTGAGGTGAGGGTCGATGCTGTTCTGAGCTCTGGTCGGAGGATCAGCTTAGGCGCGTGGTGGGTTCCCGTATTTGACGTGTCTGTGACATGCAACGACGTGGTATTTACTGCCGAATCTGGCGGTGCTGGTCTGATGTTGCTCGTCGGCAGCAGCAATTGCATTCTTGGTCTCTCCGGGTATATATAGATACTGAAGTTCATGCTTATGATATGTTCTTTTGTACACTTAAAGCGGTTGTGTTAGTACCATGCGTTCGGAATTTTACTTTCTGGAGTGCTCTGAATTACAAAATGGATCTGAAAATCCCATAAGGATGAGAAAACTCTCTTCTCGTCTGATTGTCATCTAGGCCAACACCATGTTGGGATGCCGGCTTAAAGTTCGATAGACTTCATGTAGGAATCGATATATTCTACCAGCTATTCTGTAGACGATGATCGGTTATTTCCTTATATTTATTGATTCATGCATGTATGAAACTTACATTTTACGATTCACGTGCTAATTACGGTACAGCACCGACTTCCAAACCAATAAGGGTTAGGACTCACCAGCCAAGGAAGCAGAATTGGTAGATGGCTCTCTCAATGCAACCCCCCGCCCGCCCCATAGTAATCCCTGACTTGAAGGAGACTCCGCCAAAAACTGTAATGAACTTCCTGCTTAGTCGCGTTCTCTCTTTGGCCCAATATAGTTCCATGTAAGCTGTGATGAACTCCCAGCTGAAGCCGAACCCTAAGCCGATAGGAAGTCAAACCTCCTCTGTGTGGACCGCCTCTTGTCCCCTAGACGACATGTGTTAGAGCCGAAACTATCGCCGACGTCTCTCTGGGCCGACCATACGTGAAGTACATCGGCATGACCGCATCGTCCATTGGCTGCTGTTTGGAAGTGGGTGTTGCACCAGGGTTGTAGTTGTTGCTCCTCCTCCTCCTCATCGCTTGCGGGAGGATAGTCCACATGCTTTCGGGTGATTGTGACCCTAATTTTTTAAATTAATTATTACTTATTTTTTTATAGCCCAAAACAGACCGTTATCTAACAATCGAGCTTGATGTCATGATTGGGCAAAATCGATTCCCATCCCTTTTTAAGTGTTAGATATCTTGAGCGCGTTTTCATTCTTGTTGGGTAGGCTGTGGAAACAAGTGGCGAGTGCCGTAACTTCTAGCCTATACCAAAAGGTCAGGTTTATAATTGATAATAAGTTCATCACCGTACACGGCGAGGCGGAGCATAGGTCATTCCTCAAAGGTTGTTCCTTACGTTGAGTCACAAGAGAAGGAGAGTTAGGTTATAACTCTCTGGAATGGGTATCTATTATGCATGTCCCAGGTGGGGTCAAGGTGTGGATTCTCGGCGCCGTCCCATGATTGGGTTCCTTTATCATATGGTTTTATCCTAGGAAGCAGCTTAGGGAAGCATGCCCAGGGCATACATAATCCACTTTGTCTAATAATGTCTCATGATTGCTGGACTAGCTTGGGTTACAAGAGTTAATCGAATTGTTTTGCTACAAAAATCATCATGAAGGCCGAGGTTCGAGGTAAAGGTCGTAGATGCCATGGAAGCTAAAACAGTCAAATTGTCAGAATCGGCCTGGAAATAAGGTAAAGGTAAAGTATTTGTTAAACCCTAGCCCAAATGTTCTCTAGATACCAAGAGTCTCTGTTTTGGACATTTTTCAGTGGAAGCAGATTCTTCTTTGTTTGACGATCGAAATCATTATTGAATGCCTCAGACAATGTTTCCTTGAAGATTGTTCCTCCCCCTGGTTTTATCCTCAACTAACAGATGTCTTCACTCTGCATGAATGTAAGCTGCGATTTTAATCCTTATGCAGCAACCCAAGATCATCACGTATAGATATGCGAATCACAATTTCATAAAGTAGAAGAATTGACGCACCTTGTTTCGGATCCATCGTTCTTGATGCGGAATAGCGACGATCCGATGCTCAAGATCTTCTCCTCTATGAACCCCCTTTATGCACTGGCTTTAATGAGACGGCCCCTCACGTATCGTTTTCTGACGACTCTTTATGTGAGGTTATGTGGACATTAGGGTTTAGAGGAGGGACTTGAGCTCTATTTATAGAGTTTGTAACCTATCCCCTCATTACGGATAAGGAAATAACTCAGCCCATACTATCCAGTCCCATATCCAACTAGAATTAGGAAACCTGATATCTTTCCTTTATTAGACCAAAAATAATTACAATAATAATTAATAAAGCCCATATTAGATATATGAAATATATTCTCACATTCTCCCACTTGGGCTATATTAATTAAAATTGTACTGTAAATGCGCATCTTTATATTGGTCTAAAGATAATTCCTAATAGTCAATCCGATCCCATAAAGTCTTAAACACCGAATCATGGTAGTAACTGTATCAGAAGACAGAGCCGTCCATGGTCACAAATGCTCTTAACTTTACTGATATGGATTTGATATGGTAGTATGGCAAATGGATAACATCTCAAGTAATAGAGAAACTTTATATGTTATCCTCCTTGTCAGTCACCATTCTCTCACTTTATGTGTCACAAAACCTGATGTGCCACAAGAGAATATCCTTATGGTTCCAACGAACCCACATATATCTTATCTTTATAGTTAACTATCCTTTATGTGTAACAAGACATATGTTTTGGCTAAAAATAATACCCCAACCATCACTCAAGGTTTACACAATACCTTGAGATTTTAAACAGATATGTATTCAATATGAAAATAATGCATTCATAAACACTTCATTGAATGTAAAAGAGTCAATACATATCAAAACTATTACTAAATGTAACATAATATAGATATAAAATTCATTAGAGCAAAAACTGAAGAGCTCCCACTAAACAATAACATCCCATGATGCTTCTAAGCCCATGTTAATGACATGTCGTTCAAATACACAAGGGCGTAGACCTTTAGTCAGTGGATCAGCAATCATATCATCTGTAGAAATATGCTCTACTGCAACGTCACCATTCTGTACGGATTCCTTTATGGTCAAAAACTTGACCTCCATATGTTTAGACCCCTTGAGACCTCTATTGTTGTTAATGAACAACACTGCAGAGTTATTGTCACAATATAACTGTATGGGTCTATCGACAAAATCAAATACGGTCAACTCCCTAATGAGATTCCGGAGCCAAATAGCTTGAGTAGCAGCCGAAAAGCAAGCTATAAACTCCGCTTGCATGGTAGAGGATGATATCATTTTCTGCTTCTCGCTTTTCCATGATACTGCACCACCTGCTAACATAAAGATGTACCCTGTTGTTGACTTCTTGTCATCCTGACAACCAGCATAGTCTGAATCTGAATACCCTACTAGCTGCAGGTTTTGAACATATCTATAAATCAGCATATAGTCTCTTGTCCTTTTTAAGTACCTCAAAACCTTCTTAGCAGCAACCCAGTGATCGTGTCCTGGATTTGACTGATATCTGCCTAGAAGTCCTGTAGCAAAAGCAATGTCTGGCCTAGTACAAACTTGAGCATACATGATACTACCAAGTGCACTAGCATAAGGTACATTCTTCATCTGTGCTTTTTCAATATCTGAATGAGGACATTGTGAAAGACTCAATTTATCACCTTTACAGACAGGGCAATTCCTGATTTGCATTGTTGCATATTGAATCTTTCTAAAACACGATCAATATATGCTCTCTGAGATAAGCCCAAAATGCGGCGAGAACGATCCCTGTGGATCTCAATGCCAAGGACAAAAGACGCCTCACCAAGGTCCTTCATATCAAAGTTCTTTGATAACATTCGCTTTGTTTCATATAGCAATTCAATATCACTACTTGCAAGCAAAATGTCGTCAACATAAAGAACAAGAAAAATAAATTTCCTCCCACTGACCTTGCAGTATATACACTGATCTAGCTTGTTCTCAATAAATCCAAAAGAAGTAACAACACTATGAAACTTTAAGTACCACTGTCTAGAAGCTTGTTTCAAACCATAGATAGATTTTTTCAATCTACAAACCAAATTACCTGTATCATCTGCTGCAAAACCTTCTGGTTGTACCATATAGACTTGTTCATCAAGGTCTCCATTAAGAAAAGCAGTTTTAACATCCATCTGATGAAGCTCCATATCAAAGTGAGCTACAAGAGCCATTATCACTCTAAAAGAGTCTTTAGAAGACACTGGAGAAAAGTTGCCTCATAATCTACTCCTTCTCTTTGAGTGAATCCCTTTACTACCAATCTAGCTTTAAATTTCTCAATCTTTCCTTTGGAGTCCCTCTTAGTCTTATATACCCATTTACAGTCGATGGGTTTATAACCTTCAGGCAATTCAACAAGCTCCCAAACATCATTATGTTTCATAGACTGCATCTCATCTTTCATCGCATCTAACCATAAATCAGACTGAGAACAAGAAATAGCTTCTGTAAAAGTTACCGGATCAACAACACAACCGATATCATAATCCTGCTCTCCTAGATAGACTATATAGTCTGGTGGTATAGCTGATCGTCTCTGCCTAACGGATCTCCTTAAAGTAGCATCTTCAACCTCATTCTGTTCCTGAGAGGCTTGAGGAACTTCATCAGGAACTGCTTCAATAACAGGTTCCTGAACCTCAACAGGTTCAGTCTGCGGTGTAGGGACCTCCACAATTTTCTGTATAGGTAGAAAAAACGACATAGAAGTGCTCTCCGTACTGTTATCCTCAATAGTCTGTGAGCATTCACCTTTCTCAGCCACATCTAGCTCAAGAAACTTTGCTGTTTGTGAATCCACAATTCTAGTACCTCCGTTGGGATTATAAAATCGATATCCCTTCGAATGATCTGGATAAGACACGAAATAACACCGAGTGGTTCTAGAGTCCAACTTACTCAAAGTTGGATTATACAATCTTACTTCTGCAGGACATCCCCAAACCTTCAGATGATTTAAGCTAGGTTTACGTCCAGTCCATAATTCAAAAGGAGTGAGTGGAGCAGATTTTGTAGGAACACGATTTAAAATATAAAGTGCTGTTTTCAAAGCTTCACCCCACAGAAATCCGGGTAAATTAGTTCTACTAATCATACTCCTCACCATATCCATAAGGGTGCGATTACGCCTTTCTGCTACACCGTTCTGTTCAGGACTCCCGGCATAGTAAACTGAGCCACAATCCCAGAATCCTCTAAGTATTTGGCGAATGGCCCTTTAAGCTGTCCAGCATCACCATGTCGACCATAATACTCACCACCGCGATCAGATCTGACAATTTTTATGATTTTTCCCAACTGTTTCTCGACTTCAGTCCGAAAAATCTTGAACTTGTCAAGAGATTCAGACTTTTCCTTAATCAAGTACAGATAACCATATCGGGAATAATCATCAATAAATGTGATGAAATAAAAATTTCTACACAAAGTTGCTGTATAGGGTCCACTTATATCTGTATGAATGATCTCTAACAAATGAGAACTACGGACTGCAGTTTTATTCTTTATTTTAGTCATCTTACCTCTACAGCAGTCTACGCATGTGTCTAAGTCACTTTTAAGAGTGGGTAGAATGTCTGCTTTTATCAGTCTTTCCACTCTTTCTTTAGAGATGTGACCAAGACGTTTATGCCATAGTGCGTAAGACTGTTCCTTAGGTAGAGGTCTTTTGGAAACAACTTTTTCAGCTGTATAAGCAACATATATTTCGTTGGGAGACAAACATAATCTGTACAATCCATTGGACATAGTGCAATACCCAACTTTATTTGAATTAAAAGAAATAGAAATTGCATTGTTTGAAATCTCAAAAGAGTAACCACACATGTCCAAACTTGATACGAAATTAAATTTCGTCTAAAGGAAGGTACATAAAATGTATTTCTTAACATCAAATTAAAACCAGAGTTTAGAATTAAAATAACATCTCCCACGAACTCGACGTCAGCTTTATTATTGTTTCCTACGGTGAGCTTTGATTCTTCCTTATTTGGCTTCCTCCGGTTTATGAATCCCTGTATGGTAAACGCAACATGATTAGTTGCACCGCTATCTAGCCACCACGAACAAGATGGGGCTTCTGATAGATTAGATTCACAAACCATTGCCAAAGAATCATTACCTTTAGGCTCACGCTTAGACAACCAATTTTTATATTTAACGCAGTCTTTCTTTACGTGTCCTCCCTTTTTACAGAAGAAACAGAGACCATCCTTACCATTATTACCGTCCTTTTTAAAGGTCGGTTTCTTTGGACCCAAATTGTCAGAAGGACCAGCAGATGAACGAGTTCCTTTATGAGTACGATTTTTGTGCACCTTACCCTTTTTAACACCAGAACTAGAAGCGGCATACATAGCAATATGCACTTTACCTTTCTTTAGCTTCATCTCCTCCGACACCACCCTTGCAATCAAGTCATTGATATTCCATGTCTGATCAGCGGTATTATACTGTGTTTGAATAATACCAAACTCAGGTGGAAGAGAGTTGAGTGCCAGATGCACAATACAAGCATCAGGGATATTAACATCAAGCGCCTTGAGCTTTGTTTGTAGATCCACCATCCTTAGGACATAATCCCTAACACCAGCAGAACCATCATATTTCAAACTGAATAACCCCGACAGATGTGTCCCAACTTCAGCATTAGGAGAGTCGCGATTCCTTGCGATCAAGGCCTCCATCATCTGCCTAGCAGTAATATCAGCTGCAAAATCACTTCTAAGATGTTCATGTATGGATCGCTTCATAGACAATAAGCAAATCCTATTGCTCTTTTCCCAAGCAGCAAAGTGTGCTTTCTGGGATTCTGTACTAACCTCAGTGAGAGCTGTCGGTTTATCCTCATTAAGAGCAACATGAACATCTGCTAGTTCCATACCAAACAGAAAATCCTCTCTCCACTTCTTAAAATTAGAACCAGTAAGAATCTCAATAGCTATGGAGTTGCCGTTCACAGAAAAGGTGACTGAAAAATAATCAATGTTTATAATTAGCATAATGTGAAGATTTTTTCTTGAGAGTTACATACATCATCATATAATCACCTTTGGGCAGAAAACATGATATGCAGTTGTATACTCTCTACATTACAGCGGCCATGAGAATTTATTTTAATCTTCGTTAAATCACCACCTTTGGGTGCATGAAAATACTTAGATTAGACAATTCTCAACCATATGCTGTACATGCATCCCTCCATATAACAACACGCAATTACCTCCTTTGGGAGTATGACCACGTATTAAAATAGGAGACATCCCAATACTTTATAGACCTTTATTTATTAAATCCAATCAAGTGTGCCACTTTGGCGGTCACAACCCAATTGAATTTACTGAAAGTGGGATATAAACCTTATATTCACATTTACTGTATGCATGTAATTTTAAACTTAAGATTAGGGGCAATCATCCACAAAAGTTACATGCTGTGCTAATTTACATCGATACACTCAATAATACATGCTCAACCATATACATATAGTCGATAAGTCATGATCCACAAATCTGTATGTCGTACATACATGTGAGCTTGTACCTGTATTTCGCAAATCATAGAGAAATACACACAAAAAATACTAGAAAAACCTCAAAAATACACGTATTTGGGATTTCATATGTATTTTCATTCCATAAAAGCATCAAACATGTAAAATAAATATACCATCTTGTAGAGCATGATCATACGAGCACGCCAGTACCTGGAACACCACATTTAGACCTGTCACGCACCTTCATGTGGGCATTAAAGCCTATATGCTTGGTCCCCATGCGCTGACACATGCGTAGCACATGTTCGAG
This sequence comes from Psidium friedrichsthalianum, assembly GCA_019149425.1. Classification (NCBI taxonomy): domain Eukaryota; kingdom Viridiplantae; phylum Streptophyta; class Magnoliopsida; order Myrtales; family Myrtaceae; genus Psidium; species Psidium friedrichsthalianum. Next base: position 10,686 of record JAGVVM010002935.1, read on the forward strand.
TATCAGCCGGTCCTGAAAACCGATCCAACCGTTTTTCCTATCCAACCGCTATCCCTTTACCGAATCGACGAACTAGGTCATGCGATCTGATCGAACCGATCAACGACCGATTCGACCGAAAGGCCCGAGTCAACAGTCAACCGATTCTGGTCGAGGTCAGGGTCAGTTTGGATCACCAGGTCGGGTCGGGTTGCCCCGGACTGAAGTGACGTCATATGACGTCAGCCTGCACGTGTGAGCACGTGCGAGGTCGGGTCTAGCATGCGTGGGGATAACTGGCACGTATTGCTTTCCAACGACTACAAATTGTGGGCGTCCTAATCAACTTATTTCAGAACAAGAAGACAATAATGAGATTTAGATCGATGTAAAACTAAAACCCTTTTCTCTTGTTTCTGGAGGGGAAGTACACGCAACCCAACGATGCACATCCCATAAATATAATATTGAGGTTAAAAGAGTTTGTCCGGGGAAAGAGTTTACTTTCTTTTCACTTTCTCTCGGAAAACTGCACATTGAGCTTTACGAAGAAGACTTGAGCCGCACAAAGCATAATAAAAAAAAAAATTAAAGTCTTAGAGTAAAAAATTGACGGCAATTCTTATTTGTAGCTGTCCGAGCACAATCCGAATGAAAAAATTTCGAATATTAACCAAAATCGTGATTTCGAGATCTAAAACGCATAGGCTCTGATACCACATGTAAGCTGCGATTTTAATCCTTATGCAGCAACCCTAGATCATCACGTATAGATATGCAAATCACAATTTCATAAAGTAGAAGAATTGACGCACCTTGTTTCGGATCCATCGTTCTTGATGCGAAATAGCGACGATCCGATGCTCAAGATCTTCTCCTCTATGAACCCCTTTATGCACTGGCTTTAATGAGACGGTACCTCACGTATCGTTTTCTGACGACTCTTTTTGTGAGGTTATGTGGACATTAGAGTTTAGAGGAGGGACTTGAGCTCTATTATAGAGTTTGTAACCTATCTCCTCATTATGGATAAGGAAATAACTCAGCCCATACTATCTAGTCCCATATCCAACTAGAATTAGAAAACCTAATATTTTCCTTTATTAGACCAAAAATAATTACAATAATAATTAATAAAGCCCATATTAGATATATGAAATATATTCTCACAGACCCTTCATGCATCATGATTTGCATGGCACCTTCTCCCATGGATGACTGGACATCCCACCAGCTCAAGGGTCGTGTATTCTCGTTTGCCCAGCCATTTTGGGTTATGCACACCGAGTTGGGTTGGTTCGGGCTGCCCATTATAATTCCGCTCAATCAGTGGATGATCCATTTGGCTTGTCACGATCCATCCTTGTTGGAGGATTTGTTGGGTCGTGATACAAGCATCTACTTGCATGGACTTTTATTTAAGAGTTAATACCATGAAAAACCTCAAATTGATACACATTTGACGATTTTGCTCTAAACTATTTTTGACCAATAAAACCCTAAACTAGCATACATTTGATAATTTTATCCCAAATTGATACACCTGTGATAAATTTACCCTCTGTTAGTTTTCATTAAATTTTATTGTCAAATTGCTGAGTTGGATAATATATGACAATTGCCAGATGTACACATTTAAGCCTTTTTCCCTCTTTTTGTCACACTATATCAATTTGAAATTTTCATAGTATTAATCTAATTTAAGGAAAATTAATGGGGAGTAAATTTATCACACATGTGTATCAATTTGAGGTTTTTGATGGTCAAAATAATTAATTTGGGAGTAAATTTGTCACATATTTGTCATTTTAGGGTTTTTGGTGGTTGAAAAGATGGTTTGGGTAAATTTATCATATGCGTACCAGTTTGGAGCTTTTGGTGGTGAAAAAAATAATTTGGGATAAATTTATCACAGCTGTAACAGTTTAAGATCTTTCATGATATTAATTCTTCATTTAATAGGGACAAGAAGCAGAAAGATTAAAAAAAATTGACAAAGACCAAATATTATTAAATTTTACGTAAGTTAAAATAAAATCTCCTCGCCACAATCAAAATAGAAAAAAAGAAACTACTAGTGTGCATAATAATTTTGGGGGTCAATACCATAAAAATAAAAGAGTTAATACCATAGAAAACCCCAGACTAGTACCCTTGTGATAAATTTACCATAACATTTTTTTTGACCACAAAAAATTACAAATTAGTATACTTGTGACAAATTTACTCTAAATTGGCATACTTGTGATAAATTTGCCATCTATTACTTTCCGTTAAATTTAATATCAAATTACTGAGTTGGATGACATGTGATAGTTCATGAGTATCAGTTTGAGATTTTTACCTATGTTTGTCATAAGTATATTAATTTAGGATTTTTCATGACATTAACCCAATTTAACGAAGGGTAAATTGTCACAGGTGTAATAGTTTATGATTTTTCTCGGTAAAAAAATTAATTTAATGTAAATTTGTCATAGATATACTAGTTTGGGGTCTTCAGTGGTAAAAAATAGTTTTGGTAAATTTGTCAAAAATATACTATTTTTGGATGTTTCGCAGTATTAACCCAAATAAAAATATGGTACACCCATGCCAAAAAATTAGCACAAGATTATGGGTTTTAGTAGATTTTCGAAATGTAAGGAAGATCTTAGGGCAAAATTTGCCTTGTTTTAGCATGTTTCCATGCCTAAGGTTTTGGTAACATGTGGTACCCTGCCACAAGAAAATTTATTTTGGCATAAATCTGTCTCATGTGGAAGGGGTTGTGAATTTTTTGTGAGACCAAAAATTAGTTTTGGGTAAACGAGGTATGAGTGTGCCAGTTTTTGATTTTTTATTACATGAAACTTAGTTTGGGATGAATGCAGCACGAGTGTATCAGCTTGGAAACATTTTTTGTAACACAAAACTTAATTTGAGGTGAATGCCGTATACCGGTTTCAAATCTTTCTTTGTGACGCGTAAATTAGTTTGAGATAAAGATGACGCAAGCATAGAGATTTTGTATTGTATTAACTCTAATTTTCATAAGCTAGATCCATAGCTAGATTGGGGGTGTCGTGACCTGAAAAAAAAAATCACAAATTGAATGCTATGATTAAGAGGATCCAATACTTGTGATACATATTGCTCATTTAGTATAATGTAAACATTATTATATTGCCATTTAACACACTCGCTAGTCAAATTGTGTCATTGAATTGTATTGTATTTTTTTTAGAGATAAGTACATTGCAGGTCCTAAAATTTTTCATGAAAGTGCAATTAAGTCCTAAAAAATTTTCAAAAAGTATAATTACGCCTTAAACCTTATCGTAAAAGTGTATTTGAGTTCTAAAACTTTTAAAAAGTGCAATCAAGTCTTGAACTTGTCAAATTAGTTCAATCAAATCCTTTTTATTGATTATACTCTTTGAAAGTTTTAGAATTTGATTGGACTCTTGTAACAAGTTTTAAGATTTGATTGCACTTTTTGAAAGTTTTAGGACTTGATTTCACTATTGTGACAATTTTTAGAACTTTATTGTGCTTTTTAAAATTTTAGAGACTCAATTAAATCTTCACAATAAATTTTGGAATTTTCAATGCACTTATCTATTTTTTTTAATTACGTGGACGGTCTGTCCAATCTTGCAAAGAGATGATGCACCTAATCCAATGAATCTATCTGGTTGGTAAAAGGCCCCCAAAAAGGACACGTGTCATCATATGACAACTCTGCTTGTCATTGTACCCTCGATACAAGGAAAACAATCACATTGTTAGGTGAAGTTTGGTTCCGGAAAGTAGCGTAGTCGACCGGGAAGAGAACAGCGTCAAGGAAATCGGAAATGCCCATATGAGCAAGTAATCATGTCTCGATTTCCTAAGCCTAAGTTTGCCCCGGCATTTATTTATTTTTTCTATAAATAAATAAAATTAATTTTAGGGACCCTGAAGAAGTCAATTAGCCATTTCAAGGAGTAATTTTGCAAGAAATTGACTCTAAGATAGAAACTCACCAACGAAACCTACTTTTTCCAAACATAGAAGCAACAAAAAATTTTGCATAAATTTCAACTTGACCCTTTGGTGATGTTGTAACTTTTGATCAATATTGAACGGCTGGATCATTTCAATTTTGTTGGGCTAGGGGAAATGCAAAGCATCTTCTCATGATCAGAATTGTTTATGCTTATATTTATTTATTTAGTAACTTTTTTTTTTTTTGTGGAAAAGTACTCCTCCTATAGTAGTTTTGGTCGAGGTTATTTTGTTAGTTCTATGCATAATGTGAAATGGACAGAAATAAGTCAAAGCCAAGTTGACTAACATGAAAAGGTCTAATCGAGTTGGCACTTTGATACTCGACCTCGACTAGACTTCATTTTGAAAATGCGTGAAGCTTCGATGTTTGAATCAAGTCTGATTGTGTTCGAATTTGACTCCACAAAGTATTCAATTAATATGCACCGACCACCATACATCTCGGCATGATTCCTGAAATGTATATAATCACTCAAATAGGCTCGGATTCGAGTTTTGAAATTGCAACAAGAATGAAGATCAATGTTCTCCTTATGTTGCATGTGCTTTCCTATGAGTAGATAGCTTATGGTACATGTTGCTATGTGTACTACTCGATTAGGTCTTGAGTGAACTATTATAAAGGCAGGCTTTATTTTCCTCCATCTACTCTTGGTAGCATTAGGTTATAATACCACCCACATTAATAAAGCTATTATAAAGCTCAAAAACTTAGATGAGAACATATCCACAGTAAATCTTCGGGGTTGTATGAAGAATATCATAAATGCAAGTTAGAATCTTTGAAAAACTAATTGGTAGGTTTAGCTCGTGTCTTAGGGTGTGCATGATAACACTTTTGGAAGTAGATTTCTGCTCCAGAAATGCTTCTAAAGTAGAAATTTATCTAGTAATTTAACTTCTAAAGCAGAAATCTATTCTTTTGAAGTAGAAATCCGTTTGATAATTTAACTTTTGAGGCAGAAAACTGTTTGGTAAAATTTTTTACTTTTGAAGTGAATTTTGACTTTTGAAATTATTTTGTCCTTCAATATGAGAAGTTAGAAAAAAGTACTTCTTAATTGAAGAAGTACTTCTCGCCTTACTCTCTTTTCATTATGCTTACACTCTCTTTTTGACCATGCATGCTGCCGACCTTCGCCGTTGCTTGTGATCACTGCACCTGCCGCCCACCACCGAACATCACCATCACCGACCACCGTGACCACTACTGGCCGCCGCCCATTGCCACTCGCAACCACAATCGACCATCACCAATTGCTGCATATCACAGGCTTCTGCCAGTCGCCACCTGCCAATTGGCCATTAACTACTGTCCCACCCACCGTCGTTGAGTCGGTAGAGTAAAAAAAAATATATATTTTTAATAATAAAAATTATTTTTAAAAGAAATTTAAAAAGTTTAAAAGTGAATTAAAAAATTTTCAGCCGCTCGATAATAATTTTTCATAGAAGATTTTGTGTTACTAATGTTTCAAAAGTAAAATTTTTCAAATGTTACCAAATAAATTCTTTTAATTAGAAATAAATTTCTAGAACAGAAATAGAAAAATCAATTTCTAAAGTAGAAATGTGGCCATGTGCACCTTTAACTAACTTGTGAGGCAAACGGAGTAAATCTTCGGGTTGCATGAAGAATATCCTGAACAGCTCGAGGTTTACATACCTAAGGCTGGCCACTTCCCTCCCTACCCTCCCACAACCTCCCCCCCCGGCAAATAAAAAATAAAAAATAAAAAATAAAAAAGGAAAGACATGTAAAATACATATATGCTAAGCTAACTTAAGTTGACGTCTAAGAAATAGCCCAAGTTAATATAGGCCGAGTCCAGTCAACGAGAGGCGTGCAAGAAGAGTGGACGGCCCATAATCATCTTTTCTAAAGTGAGGAAAATAATAGAGGAGTTAGACGTGCAAAACCATAAAAAGTTAGACAATGCCAATTAACTACTAAAATGTCTTCTGGGAAGATAAGTAGAGTCGTTTCCGTCGTTAGCAAAGAAATTGACTTATGTGGCAGTCAGGAATCGCTCATCTAGGAAGCAATGACACTCTCTAGGGGTTTCCATGTCGTGTTCGACACTTTTCAATACTCCAACACTCTTTCAACACGTGGTTAGCATTCCAAACACTCTAGCTACACACGAGTCCAGCATTTCGACACACTATTTCGATACATACGAGGTCAATTTTGAGCATTTTCATTAAATTATTGGTCAAAATGTAAATTCATCAAAAATATAAGTTCTTAAGTCAGTTACCTAGCGCTCACATTAATATACCCAGTCAGCCTAAAAAAGTTTAATCATGAATCTCTAATAGAAGAAGAATAAGAAGAAACTCATCGTTGATATTTTTATAAGTACATGATAAATACAAGGTGTTTCAATATGTCGAAATTTTATATTTTTTTTAAAATGACGTATCACCGTATTGTGCCGTGTTGCGTGTTAGTGTCAGTGCTATTTAGTTGCTCATTTCATGTTGCATTTTGTAATAAAGGTTTAAAACTTGATTAAATTTTCCAATAAAGACGTATAACTTATTGGGGTCAACATGAACATTTAGGATTTGTGTGCACCAATAAAAAGACTTAAAATAAAATATTATTTTGTAAACATAAGATATTAAGACTCGGTTGTACCTAGTAAATGTTCTGAATTTCGGTTCTATTTAGTATGCACGATGTTGGAGTAATGATATGATTTTCCATACCATTTGCCCACTCGAAGCTAAGGACCCACCACTCGTCAATCTATTCAAGCTAAATTCCTTCCTCTCAATGATTCCATCTTTGTCAATGAAAAATCAATTAAATGTTTTTGGGATGAATTTCCCGATAGGGCATGAGAGTCCAGGTTTTGCCTAGACCCCGATTTATTTCGTGCGTGTGGCCCCTTAGTTTCTCGTGTGCCGTTCCTAATCATTTATTTCCTTTTGGAGTTGGAATCCAAGGTTTTTACATGGCTCATTCCATGATTAATTCCATATCAAAAGAGCTCGAAGATATAGAAGAGATAGGGCATGACATTAATGAAAGTAGTCACCAAAGTTGGCAACGATGGACATTATTTTAAGACGTAGGTCATATGTAAGTGTCCACCTCCTCTCTCCCGGCCCTCTTGTCCTTGGAGACGGAGGACACGCATGTCGACAACACAACCACAAAGTCTTTTCACGCCCAAGTAAAGAAAAAATGATGAGAAGAAATGACAAGGAGAGCCCCCAAACCCTTACTCTTTCTTCCCCGACAGTTCGGCGTGGCTACTGATGATTACTGATACGACATGATCATGACATGAAGCTACCAAATCGATCGTGGCCTAATCATGTTTGATTCATTGATTGTGTGGCAACTGAGTAAATCCGCCGTGGGACGAGACAGTGTTGAATGTTCAATCTTGTTGAGGCCATTTCTTGTTGGGTGACGGACAAAAATCTTCATGTTCAGGACCACATTTGTGTCTGAACTGTCCACGTAAAGTAGCGTCTTTGATGCATTCTTGAGTATCTGAAACAACACAGCAACTCATAACAGGGTTATGAATGAATAAGGTTTTGCATTACTGAAGCTATAAACTATAATCTCAGTTTTAGGGGTTCCGGAATATTATGACAAATATAGCTATAGTAAACAACGATATATCCCATTGATTGGGAATACCGCCACATGATATATGAATGTGTTACATATGAGATCATTTCTCGATGTAAGTGCAATCGAAGTCCTAAAATTTGTTGTGAAGTACTAATAAATCCTCATAGAAATCAAAATAGTACTTTCAAACTGTTAAATATGTCTTCAATTTTATGTACTCGATCCGGTTCATCATCCGACACGACATATTATTTGTGCGGCCCAAAAGTGAAGAAGAAAAAAAAAAGATTGAGATTTGTTCGGGGGTATAGCCCTTGAGAAAAAATTTTTGGGGCACTATTTATATTGTGAAAGGTTTGTTCTTTTTAGGGTTGATGTCGATATAACTGGCCTCCAAAATCTGTACTTTTGATCAATAGTAAAATCTTGTTTTGCCTCTCCCGTGGATGTAGATCATCTTGATCTATCCATGTAAATCCTCGTGTTCTGTATTTGTTTTCCTCGTTTGTTTTTTCGTCGCAAACTATTCACCCAAGGCTATGTAATTGGCCGCCAAAAGGTGAAAAACGGGGAAAGCCAACTTGATAGATACAAAAACAACAAACAAAAATGAAAATTGATAGATATACGAGAAAGTATCTTATGTGTCGGTGATATCATTCTCAAATCTAGTGCAGACGCGGTTCATTAAGTCGCAATTTAATTTTTGGCATTGGAAAAAATAACGAACTCGGTAATACCTCTCGGCTTTTGGTATCAGAGAATCTATCGTCTCGGGTGATGATGAATATTGCTACAGCTTCCGATGACGACGGCATGACTGTCGACTCCTCGTTTAGACTATTATTCCACCGGCAGCTCATCATCGGCAATGTCTCCTCCGACTGAATAAGCGTCATCCCTCCTCCCTTGGTTATGGCAACCTCAATGAACTTCTCTTCTCCTAAAACAACCTCAACTTGCTTTAATATGCCAAACGGATTACCGTAACCTACTTAATCAAGACATAAATGGAGACAGAATTTGCACAAAAAACGCACGAAAAAGCGCTTACCCCTCAAGAGTTCACGCGAGAGATCTTGCGACCCCACAGAACGGTGAATCTTTGAACTGAGAGTAAGCTGATGCCACGACAGATCTCGCGAGCGAACGGAAAATTTCATCTCCATCGACGAAAACCCAGATAGGAGATCTCGAAAGGGGGCAGTCGCTGCGATAAGGCTGTCATCGCTCTCATCGCTGTCTGCCAACACAGTGGCTTGTTCCCTGAGGTCGCAGCTGGCTTCCGGGTTCTGCAATATTTGGGGTTGGGCAGGCCATGGAAGAGAGAGTCCACCCATGCAGATTGGTTCCTGACGCGTCCAGGGCCGGAGATAGAATGGGAAGAGCTTTTGAATAAGGCATCGGAAACTGGTTTCGCAGAGCTTGCTGATGATATTGGCACTCTCGTTCGAGACTGATACGGAACCGAGGGCCGAAGAATTCATCGGTTGAGGAGTTCTCTTCTTCGAGCCTTTGCATGTATGCATGGGTTTGGGCCGCCTTCGTGGTTGCCGTGGGTGTCGAGCAGACTTCAGACGAAGAGAAATGGAGAGGAAGAGGGTTAGGATGAGGAGGAAAGAGAGAAAGAAGAGCTCCATCTCACTTTTCTCCATTTTGAGTGGTGCGAGAGGGAAGAGACGATGGGGCTGTGCAGTACAACTCGGATACAACTTGGTATGACTACACTTGGTTTTTTGAGTTTTGGACAGAGATGTAGTATAGTCATCACATCTATATATAATACGAAGTTACTGGCCTAACAGCCTGACCTGACAGACTATTGTCAGTTATTTCTGACGACACGATCTCCTAATCAATGAGTGTTCTATGCAAAATAAGCGGTGATACTGTTCTTGACAGTACTATCATAGAAGCATTTCCCCATATAATATGCATCTAAGAGCGAGCTCCATCTATATATTAATCTTTTGTTTTATTTTCTTTTTACCATTTATCTTCATTCCGAGCTTTCGATAACATATGCGCTCGTATGTCTCTCAATTTGCAAGCAAGTACAAAATGTTGTAACACGTCAGAAAAATGATTTACGATATTGTGGCGAACTTATAACCGAGTGTAAAACGGTTGTAAAAAGGTCGGCATGGTAGGCTGTACCTTGAAATTCCCAAGTCGCTCGAGGTTAGCTAACGAAGTCGGGGACGGTGCATAATGTAATTTTTTTTTTTTGGGTAAAATGCATGATGCATTGACCTTACTAGTTGAGGTGCGAAATATGGCATAGACCTTTTAAAGCCAATACTGATAGTTTGCTTGCACCCAAAAAAACTAAAAAAAGGCATTGTCTCACGCAGAAGAGAACGGGTTTTAGGTAGGGGTGAGCAAAAAAACAACGATCCAACCAAACCGGACCGGACCGTATCCTAACTGGCTGATTTTAGATCGTAACCGGCAGGTACGGTACGTCGGTTTTCCGTTTCAATTTTCTAGAACCGACAACGGTCGGTTCCTTATCTTCGGAAAATATTTCATTAAAACATAATATCAATTCAATTCCATATTATATTAAAATGATATATTATACATACAAATCTCATATATCTATCAACTTCCAAAACCTAACTTAACCGCCGTATTCCCCA
>JAGVVM010002936.1:0-30917 GCA_019149425.1 Psidium friedrichsthalianum
CCGCAAGGCAGAAACAGTGAAGACAACACTATAGGTGTAGTTGGTACAACCAGACAAACCACAGTTTATCATGATGTTCGACATTTTCATAATGGGATTACACTAAGAACAACCTGCAAGGATTGCTTGCAAATATGGCATTGGAATGTGATTGTGAAACTCTTCTGTGATATATCTGGGCAAAGCACATCTAGGTAAAACTGTTGAGGGGCCTGAAAAAGGCGGAAGTTGATTTTTGTAAGGCTTTAGCAAAGAGGTCCATGCACTTCAAATCAGAGCATATATATTTGTTACCTGCGTCCTCAGGGCCCGGAATAAACAAAAACCGACTATGCTCCTTCAGACGTGGGTGGGATTCAATCATTTTCCCGAGCTTGCCGAACTGCGTTCTACATGGACACATTTCTTGTTACCAATCAAGTGTAAACCTTCTGTACTCAGAAAAATAGAAGGAACTTGTGTTCTCTATATAACAAGAATTGAATGCATTGCTCACCTGATGCTACTGTAGGAATGAAAAGAGATGTTGCAGGGTCGAGAGCAAAAGTTTCCCATAAACACAAACAATGAAGGAACTACCTCCTCATTTGCAAAACCGTCGAGGACTGTCTCTAGTTTTCCCATAGCCTTCTCTACAGACAAAGACGATATTCAAATCAAACCACACTGAAAAGTAGAACTTCAAAAATAAATTAAAGCAGGTCTTCATAAATAACCTCTTCGTTGTCTAGCCAAACATCAGACATGACGATGAACATGTCATTAACTGCTCTTTTTTCTAACTCTGCAAGTCTGAGCTGTAAAACGCGTAAAGGAAAACGATAATACAGCAGAAGTTTCGTGAAATAATTGGACATTTTCACCATCTATTTAATCCATGAGGTTTTCAGGATACAGTTTCCTCTCTGGTTAGTGTACCTCCTCCAAAAAAATCAAGCCCCGAAATTGCTTTCAGAGACTTTTCTCGGTCTTCTAAAGGAGGAAATCCGCATGTAAAGATCTTCATGACAAACCAAAAAACTCTTAGAAACTTGAATTGATATCATAAAACAAAAAGATAACCTGCAAAAACAACTTCTGTAGCAGCTCATACAAGTGATGTTAAAAGTTTATACTACTGGTGATTGATAGGCACTATTTTTCGTCATAAACAAGGAACCTGCTTTAAGAGAACGGTTTGTTTATTTCATTCTCAATGAAAGTTTGGGGCATAATGATTTCTCATATTATGGCAAACTAAGATGTTGTGTACTGGTTGAAATGACAGATAAGATGAAGAAATAGAATTCTGAATGTAGCAAATCGCGATCTCAATCTGTGAGACATTTCATCGATGTGTTCCAATAAGTCATGCCACACATCTATCCATTGAAAGAAGGAATTCTGATAGAGAAAATCCACTAGTTAGAGCTATCTGAATAGGAGCGTGCATCTTTGGCAATCATTTTTAGGCAATTCTATGTACTTTGCCAATTGAATTAAAACTGTCAAGACAATTACAATGAGTATTGATTTGAAAAAATTTATTTCCATAGATTTGAGCCAGAGGCTGACAAGACAGTGTAATAGAACACTCTGAGAAGAGTTGAGTGATGTAAAGATTGTATCTTTTCTTGAAAAACTAAATCAAGAAAAAGTTGATCTGGAAAAGGATCCTCCATTCAGTAACTGAATATTATGAAAAGAATTCGCAAATTTTGAGATAAGAACAAGAATATCTAGAAGGACATCAATGTCACCAAATGAAAGCAGAAATAAATCATGGAAGCTAATGAGAAAGGAAAATACATGACCACAAACAAATTAAGAAGCTATGCAGGTAGAGTCATTTGTCTTAACAACTGTAAAAAGCATGGGAGAGTTCCATTGCCACTTCATCTTATGGGAATATCTCTATCCTTCTATGAATCAATGTGATCATGATGTCTTTCTAAGAATCATCAACTAAAACTCATTTGCAGCGTTTGATGACTTTTTGGTATTCTTTTTCCATAACAGGGATTAACATGTATATACGCGAAAGAATTATCATACAACTTTTTCCCAAGTTAAACAATACGCATGTCAATTTGATTGCTTCATTTGCTACACTCTACCCTGCAAAATTTCCCCCTGTTAGTCGGTGTATGTTTGAAATAACCAACCAAAAAAAACTGCAAAATTTCCCCCTGTTAGTCGCTGTGTGTTTGAAATAACCAACAAAAAAGACTCCCTTGCCAGTTGCAATACATATTGTGTCAAGACGTAGTAAAAGCAAAAATAATTTAAAGGAGAACAATGAGGCGGTTAGTGAAAAATCTAGCAAGATTCCAATACAAAAGCCATGACTCACCTTAAAAATCCCCTCCAGCAGCATCTGACCTTCTGCTACAACTATGGTATTCTCAGTAAAGAAACCTGTCGTTATCTTGTACTGCTTGTCAAAGAAAACAACAATACGGGACTTCTCTTTGTAGTAGAATAAACTTTAACCTTGATCACAAGTACTTAAGAGTCTTTGAAGGAAAGAGAAAAAAATGATGTGCTTATCCCCCGAACCATGGCTATTTAACCACATTGGACTATTGTTCAGCTCATTTCAAATGACCTCCAATCACTTATTTCTACATCCTTTCACCCCATCCTCCCAACTTTACAAGAGCTATTTCAAGTGATTTTTGACAAATCTATTCACGGAAAAGCCTCTATCAAAAGCAGTTGCAACTGTGCACCTGTCAGTACATGTTAGGCTGACTGGGAAGTCAGAGTTCGCAGATCTTATGACAAGATAAGAAGAAATACCAAGCACCCTAATTAATCTAGACACTACTTAAGGTTTCAAAGAAAAGAGAGTTGAAATGAGAAAGCAGGGACACTTTAATGTATGAGAAGCCAACTGAACAAACTTAAGTGGCAAAAGAAACATCGTATGAAAAGATATTGCATCAGACAAATTGATCTCTACAGAAGCAGTGAGGTCTTCCAAGTAGAAATGGCCATCCTCCAACTGAGAAATCACACCCATTACCCATCTCCGTCCAGTTTGCCCGACAAGAGATTGGATTGGAGATATCTGTCAACATTATTCCCAGGCGTGACAGAACAGGAGTCAGTTCCAATGATGAAAGGTTTACTGCTTTTTCCTAAAAGCCAGTTAGCATACCCACTTTTGGCAGATGCTTGGGCTACAAAAGGCTAACAATACACCGACAGCATTAGGTATGGTTGGGATGACTGTTGACTTACCTCGCAACTTCCAAAATCAGTTGTGTCAGTTTCAAATGCAGGCTTCGCAAAATGCTGATCACGAGAGAGTCTCTGATAGAGCAGCAGAAACCTATCCTTATACAGCTTTGCTTTCGCAGAGGCCTCACCATGAATGGGCAGGTTTCCAGTGTGCCTACCAGTCAAAAAACTTCAATAAGCACCCCATTTTCAAATGCCTCATTTGGCCGAAACAAACTTATAGCTGCCACAAGGAGTCTTGTTCCTAAATCCAACGACTAAATTACTGATTTGGAATTGTCTTCTCTGTGCAGAATGTGCGAAAGAGAACCAGTTAGCCCAAAAAGGGATTCAGAAATCATACTTTGCATCAAGAATCTAATTCAGAGTCCTTTAAGGACTCCAACAGAGATTTTTTCAAAGATAATCATATGCAGGAAACGAAGATTTGACCATTAGGCACCTGTATTGGGGCTACAAGAAGATATTTCAAACAGCGGAAATGCCCTAAACCGACTCAAAGCAACATAGTTTGGAAGATGTTTTCAGATCCTTCAGAGAGCTATAATCGATTCTAAGTGTCTCCGATTTCTTAAATGTCGAAGCTACATTAAATAAGGAGCCAAAATAGAGGACATTAAGAGATGAAAGCAAATAATTACTCGTAAAAAATCTTCTTGACTGGATCATAATGAAACTTGGGAACTAAGAAGGCGTCGATCACACGAATTGCAGATCCCCGGCCATCGCAAGCTGCATTAGGGCTTTCCTCAACCGCGGCTTCTGCTTCCAGCAAAAGATTCACCACCCGATTCACTGGATCTTTGTCGATTATCGAAGATTTCACTGCCAACAGCATTAAAGCACCTTATAGATCGATCTAGCGAACTTTTTTCTGCAAGAAGCGGACGAGAAATGGAAGAGCGGAGGTTACGAGACTCGTGCTCGAGCTGATCGAGGAGGAGGTCGAGGGCGTCGTCCTCGGCGCCGGAGAAGCGGGAGGCGAAGGAGATGACGGCGTCGAGGGCGTCCACCTTGAGAGCGTAGCCTCTCATCTTGAACTTCCTCTGCACCTTCTTCTTCATAGCCACACTCATCTCTCTCTCTATCTCTCTCTCTGTGGGGACGAATGGAATGGGCTTGAGCGACCGATTTTCCACCTTCATTACAATTCAGAACCTCTTGTCATTTTGGCGGGAAAATCTGCTTCTCTCAAATTGGATTTGGCGGGAACCTTTGGGCTCAGCCCCTCGGCTTGGAGAGTCTCAGGCAATAGTCGCGCATGAAACTCAAAACGCCGTCGCAATACCTTGATTACCTTCTTCTGCGCGACAGCATAGTCAATAAACGACAAAACGATTACTGAGGCTTCTTTTTTCAGAATAATCATTTGTACCGATTAAAGTAATTAGCCAACGTCCGATAATAAAAAAATTTAGCCAATTAAAAATATTTTCATTATCAACAGTAATTTATGCTTAAACATTTTCGTAGGCGATTAAAATATTTTTCTTCAATTTATTTTTGTGACCCATTATTGATAAAAAAAATTTCAAATCATATATTTTTTGTGAAGCAAACAAAGCTTTAAAAGTTTAAATTTTTGCTCAATTATCTGCATAAAGTGCAATTTACTCACTTTTTCGTGATAAATTTCCATTCCACCAATCAAGTTGATAGGATTCAAATTTATGTAGTTTGCAACGATTATTAGTAATAGTCCATTTAGCTTAGTATTTCAAGAGAATTTCAAGAGATCGAAACAATATAGAATAGAGTACTATATATTTATTGAGAACTCATGCACGAATCTCAATATTGGAAAATTTATAAAAAAAAATTGAAGCGTTAAGAAATAGAGATACTATTTATATTAAGACAAATTTCAATAACAATGCTTAAGAGTTCATACTAGTGAAATATATCCTTAATGCTTATAGTAAGAAAAACAAGCACTCAAAGCACAAACCAGCATTACAATAAAAGCACATGAAATGACTAGAGTCCTAGCAAGCCCCAGTTCTCCTTCCCTCCGCCAGCCTCTTCCAATAGCTTGTGATTTCCCTCTGAGTCTGCTCCACACTCTTCTTCACCCGCATTTCGCTCCCCTCCCCACCTTGCGCTCCGCCGTCGACGTGAGCGGCCTTGATCGTGCCGCGGCTCGGCTTCGCGTCCAGCTCCATCACGACCTTCTCGATGTCCCCCGCAAGCCTCTCCGCGAGGCCCCTGCTGAAGTCCTCCCGGATCACGACGCGGAGGACGGCCACGTGCTCTGCGTCGGGCGGCATCGTGTACGCAGGCACGATCCATCCAAACCTCCTCAAGTCCTCGGATATGTCGAATACAGTGTACCGGCTGCTATCCTTGAGGGAGAAGGCGACGAGCGGCACGCCGTCTTCCTTCGACAGTATGTTGAACCGGCCTGTCTTTTCGATCTCCTCTCGCAGCGCGCAAGCATTCGCCATGCAGTTCTGGATGATGTTTTTGTATCCCTTGCAGATGCAGAGTCGAGAGACATTTCAAAATTCAATTCAAAACAGACAGAAAAAGATTCTATAACATGTTAAAGTAGCCAACTAGAACTCCATAGCTTTCAAAAGCAGCCAACCGATCCATATGACTGACTTAAATGCTTAATAACTCCGCTAGTGCTAGTGTCCAATATAGAACTAAGGTCGATCGTAGGAAATTGCTACTTTTCATCGGTTAACGGCCATCACACTTCTAGTTTTGCCGAAGGTGTAAAGAAGCGCACAAGGAGACAATCACGCACAACTCAATTAGCAAGTCCGAAACCTATGTCGAGTAATTTCAGTTGATGTCATTTTCCATGCGTTGCCAAGCACTAATCAATTTGTACCTCCGCTCCCGTCGATGGTTCATACTAGTTTCGATGGTGATTGCATATCAATGCGTGATGGTGATTGCATATCAATGTGTCATGCGGGTTTTGCGATTTTGAAATTTTCACAGCACTAATTCCATATTAAAGTATAAATATGGAGCGTCAAATAAAAAGAACACGCAAACTCACCTCCGACCCCAGCCTTATAAACTGATAATATTGAGCTATAATTTGACTCGAACCTGCCAGGATAACCAAGTAGAAAGATCAAAAGCCACAAATTAGCACACGAAAGCAAGTCACCACCTCATCATAATTGCCTATATACATAGAGAGAGACATTTGGAAAAAGAGACATCCTCCATTATTAGAGATCGCTAGGAAAGAGCAAAATTTGTAATAAGACAAGTTCTATTACAGGTTAAGTTCTTGGCATTACCTTTAGAAAAGTTGAGCGTGAAAGTGGGTTGATCAGATCCGAGGTAATTGATGTGAAAGATGAGTTCCTCAGGCAACTCTTCTTTGCTCCTCCAAATAACCCATCCAACACCGGCATAAACAAGGCCATACTTGTGACCGCTGACGTTAATGCTCTTAACTAGCGGTAGACGGAAATCCCATTTGAGTTTCGGGTACAAAAACGGGGCTATGAACCCTCCACTTGCAGCATCAACATGAATGGGAGTGTCCCATCCGGTTTCTTTGTTCTTCTTAGTAAGGAGCTCATTAAGGAGTTCCACATTCTCGAATTCTCCATTTAAGGTTGAACCCAGTATCGCTGCAACACATATCGTGTTCTCGTCCACCATCTCGACAGCTTTCACTGGGTCCATCACATAATAACCCTCCTTCAGTTTCACTTCCTTCAGCTCAACCTCGAAGTACCTAGCGAACTTCTCCCAGCAAACCTGGTTTGAACCAACAGACCAACAGTTGTGAAATACAAAAGTAGCAGCTTAAACATCCCACAAACGACACCTGAAGTGCAGTGGACCTTAGATAGGTATAGTCATTAGAGTGTTGGTCTAACAGTACATGACGGAATAACGTAATTATGCACATCCACATTGTGATCCGTCGCTAGACCACTTAAAATATCCATGTCTAGTCTACTTGCATTGTTTACACGATTAACAAGACCTTCACCTTATCGGTGAAAAAGGTCCTCGATCAAAAAACTTAGAACAGACTGCAAATTGAATTAACTGCATCACCATATCAAATGCTTACGGCGTATGAACTTAGTTCTTAGAAAGATAATGTGTAGACGAGATAATAATCAATTTAAGAATAACTCTGCCTCAAACATACATAACAAGCAATTTTTTATGGGGAGAATGTGAGGCATACCTGCACATTAGCTCCAGTGACTATATTTGGCTTATCATAGGGTTTCCCTTCGGACTGTCTTTTTTTCTGCCACTTCCTCTTCATTGCCAACCCTGCCAACATTATAGCCTCTGACGACCCCACTGTCCCGACACCGATCGCGGTCTCGTCATCTCCCACGGGAGCATTGAAAAGGTGGGCTATCATGTTAACGCACCGGTTCTGCAAAGTCAGTCCGACACAACTCAATCTTTGCCGGAACAATAAAAAGACCAAGATCAATAAAATCAGTCTTACCCTCACTGCTGAATAACAAATTATGTAGTTTCATCGGAGGCATAAAGAGTTAATCAAGTTAACACTCCGAATCCCAAAGGATGCAAAATTTTAGAACACTCTGAATTCCAAAGTATATGCCAAAAACAAAAGTATAATAAAAAACTATCTGGCACTCCAATATCTTCAATCCAGCTTCTGACAAATCAACTTCCCGTTTCCAAGTAATCACATCTCCTTTCTCTGTTGTTATCATACTAACAAACCCCTAATTAAGAGGCAGCCCACGCGGAGATACATTTAGAAAATGGGAATGAGGGGACAGAACCTGGAGCTCTGTGGTAACGGGGTATTCATCCATATCGACATAGTTCTTGTTGATCGAAGCCATGATCAGCTTATCGCACTCCGGCTCCATCCACGTAGTCACGAAAGAAGCCAAGTTCAACCGCGGATTCCCATCCAACATCAGTTCATCGTTTATTATCTGGTAAGCCGCTTCTCTCGGCATCGAATGCTCCGGCATCTTGAACCTACCCAGCGGTCGAAACGATGACATTAACACTAACCAACAATCCACGACGGAAAAACAAGAAAAACCCATCTTCGCAGACAGTCCAAAAAACAGAGAAAAACGATCACACAGCACTCCTAATATTTTTCCCCACCACCTTCGTGATAGCACGGATGTTTAACACACTCCGCGGAGAAATCCGACTTCGTCTAAGAATTTAAAGTAACAATCGACGAGAAAAGAAAGAAACTCAAAACGTTTTCATGAAGACCAAACAAAAGCAACCAGAAAAGAACTGCAGGACTCCACATCAAATGGCCAACAGACGAAATCGAGAAGTGCCTACCTTGGAAGAGGGTCGCGGACGTATCTGCTGGCAAAATTGCAGTGAACATGCTCGTCGTATTCCAACGCCGTCGTCGTGACCACCATTCTTCCTCCCTCTCGCCCACAAAACAACGAAAACCGAACGAGAGAAACGAACCCACCGCCGGACGAGATGAGGGAGTGGCTCTGTAAATGAAGGGAGCTTGCTTTTCTGTGCGTGCAAAGAAATGGGTTGCTTTTGCTTTGGATCTGATGAGATGATGATGATGATGAAGATGATGCTTAGTGATTCCTTAAATAGATGATGGCTTGTTGTGGGGGAAAGAAAGAATTCTCGGAGCGACTTCCTCTGCTTCGCATCGAAGGTTGGGGAAGGAGGAGTGGAGTGAGGAGAACAGAGAGTGGAGTAAGTGCCCACACAAGCGGATTGCGTGGAAGGCCGAGGACATGTAGCCGTGTTGCGATGAGGTTGCTTGAAACGGAAAGAAAATACCCGGGGCTCCACCGGGTCCGGAAACCCGACCCACATTGATGGTTGCCGACGTCCTTAGATTATTGTCCTTGTAAAGCAAATCTAACGCACCCTCCATGGCAAGAAAATTTTATTTTCTATTATTCGAATATATTTTTTTTTTGTACAACATGTCCAAAAAATCCGTTCTACATTAAATTTGGCAAAATCCAATTAATAGAGAAAATTTCAAATCTATTCACTATTCGGGCATTTACGATAGATGTCCACATAAGCAGCAACTTAATTCGTGTCATATTTCGCGATTGAGTTGAGTCGGATTTTATTCTCGAAAAATTTGATTAACTTGTTGACTAAAGAGAATGAACAGATTTAAAAAAAAAATATTAGGATGTAACTGAAACATAAGAAAGCAAATGGACAGAAAAACAAGACTTGGAGAGAAGGACAGCATCAACCGGAACAAAATAGGCATCCTCGAGATCTCACTTTCAGCTTATTCAAGGTGTAATCATAAAAAAGAAGATAAGTTTTGAAGATTGAGGATATTTGCATACTTTTCAAGATTTTATGAGTTCAATATTAGGAGAATAAAACTAATGCCGAAGCAATCGCACAAAAAAAAAAAAAAAGGTTAGAGTTCACTTTCCCTCCTTACTGTTGGAAGTTGACTGGCGGATACCGACACGTGTCGCATGAGCCAAAAGTGGCTAAAGACCTTATCCGATAAGTGGTGTCAAATCGATTCGCCCGTCATCGCTAATTGACCGGGGCAATACAATACATCCCACTCGATGGATATTTCTGGATGCCTCAGCGCATTCCAATTACCAATTTATCAAAATCTGAAAGTTCTATGGACAGTCCACATCAGGGTGAGGGAAAAAAAATTTCCAAATCGAATCAGACTATATCCAGTCGCCTGATTTTGGGTGATTCTCCTTGGTACCGATCCGGTTCCCGCTTCCAATTTACTAAAATTAACGGGTATCGATTTGATTCTCGATTTCATATGAAAATCACTCGTCCGGACCAATTTATATGATAAATATATATTTTAATTTAGGCTATCTTTCTCAAATTCTCAATCAAACCGGACCTATTTTATCTGGGGTCTACAGTGAAGATTTTGTCCATTCGAGCTAATCATCTTGTTGGAGAATGAGAAACAACGAGACCTTTTGGTATAATATACCTCCTATGTACATCTCCTAATGGAGATGGTTCGTATTTTGGGGTTTACTAAAAGCACACTTGGATGGTACATGACTTTGAGAAGGAAAAAGAGGGTTAGAAAAGGGAATAAGTACTGCAATTTTCCTGATTTTGTCGAGATACGAGAATTCAGAGTGTCTTGAATGAATGCAAAGTATCTTATGGGAAATTGAGAATGCATTTGATTTACTCGCATGCAGTTTTTTTAATTAATATTGACGCTTCGTAGGATTGGTTCCATGGACTCACTTAATAACCGGACAGGATCGGTGATTTAGTTCTCGGGTGGGTTTTGGAATAAGCGGGTAGTTTGCTATTTTCATTTTGCAAAATCAGTTCTTAGAGGGCAATTTTCGGCTCTAGGATGGGAATCACGAACCAATCACCCATAGTCAACATCCGTCAAGGCATATCGAAAAGGGCAAAGAAATTGACAATTCAACCTTAAATTTATTGTACGGATACTAATTCAATCATAAATGTTTCATTTTAATGTCTTAAACATTTGTACAAAATTCAAATATAACTCTTCCAACTAGTTGCCACCAGAAATCACTGATGTGGCGATTCATAGATTGTTCACGTCGGCAGGTGGCGTGAGATAGCCGATGTCCATAATTTCCGATATAATTATTTAAGAAGAGCACACTGTAATTCAACACAAATGATTAGAATTACATGGGCAAAGCTTAAAAGTCTAGCTTTGAATTGACGTTCATACAATAAGTTTATAAGTGATTGATGATGATTTCTCTTTAGAAGAAGTATATAGAAAGTGGAGAATTACAACTCACAAGATTTTAACCAAAAAATAAAGAACGTACACGAACAAAAAGCATAATTTAAAGAAAATGACAACATTAGCCGGAACAAAAAAAGACATCCTAAAGATCTGCTTTGCAGCTTATTCAAAGTTTAGTTAAAATAAAGAAGATTAGTTTTAAAAAAAGCCGAAACTTTTTTTTTCGACCAAAAAAAAAAGTTTCCATGCGTTTCAATATTAGGAGGAAAAAAAACCATTGCTGAATAAATCGTATAAAAGGAAAAATAAAATAAAATTAGATGGAAGTTGCCGACAGTTCCCGACACGTGTCGCATAAGCCAAAAGTAGGTGTAATCCAACGAGTGGTGTCAAATCACCATCCGTTCGGTGCTGGCCTTGGTGTCTCATCAACGCATTTCAATTACCAATTTATGAAAAATTGAAAGTTCGACGGAGGGTCGACAAGAGGTCAAAAGGCGGAGAAAATTACCTCTTCAGTCGTTAATTTATTTGTATAAATCTCGATCCGATTCTAGTTTTTTTCAATTATGCCATATAGTCCTAAATATATGCACAATAATCCAAATAGAGTCATTCTGGCCAATAGCACTGAAAATTATTGACATGGCAATTTGCAAATTGCACACTTATTTGTCACGTGGGACGGTCGATAATGACTAGATGCAAAGCTAACAATTTCTAGTGGCAATTAGCTAACATGACTATACTGAAATTTCGCGCAAAGATTTAGGATCACGTTAGTAAAATTGAAAAAATTATATCTAAATAGACATCCACACAATAGGTTTATGACTAATTGGGTATTATCCTACTTGGCATGACTAACATTGGCTTAATTGCCACATTGGCGAATTTCAGCTAAAATGAGCCTGAAAGACTAAGTTGGCAAATTGCTAAAATTTTTAAAATCAAAATTGCACAATTGAAATATTTAGAACTAAATTGGCAAATTGTTCAAAGGGTTTGAGACTAAATTAATTAAGTTGAAAGGTTATGGCTAAATTGACATAATTACAATAAGTTTATGACATTTTCTTTTGTAATTTCCCCTGAAAATTCCCCTACAACAGTCGATTCACACATTGCGAAATTAATCAATTTGGTGTGAATGTTAAAAAAAAAAAGAATAATGAAAATCATCTCCAACTTTGATACCCTTAATGAGATGGCGTATTCTTACTAAATCATCTCCAACTTTGATACCCTTATGAGATTAGCATCCTCATCTTTTGAATCTTCGTAAAAATTTCGCCAATTAGATTGACCAAACCTACTCTCTCTCTTTCATAAGGACAGAAAGCAACAACCCACAAATTGTTCACTTTTTCTCAGAAATATTCCCAAAGACAGATTGTAAAAATTGCCGTCGAGGTTAGATTAATGGTTTCAATATTGTCAAGTACACCAACATTCCTCTATAGAATAATTATCAACTGGTAAAACCAATTTTAGTTAGCGCTGAGTATGTTATTAATGTGACATCATCCACTTATCGTCTGTATACATCCTGTTTGTTTCTTTTACCAGGAACGTCGTAGTTACTAACGAACGGAACCAAGTAACAGTGTGGGGGACGCCATGTCTTGTCTTCATAGCATCTTTTTGTCCTTTCGTGACGTGGAAAGCTCCACCGGAATGTGGGCCGTCGAAATTAAAAACCCACAATCATTCCACAACTGGATAAGGATCACACGATTCGACCGAAATTTCATAGGGGATGCATGACCACATTTCATCACATCACAAAGGACGACTCATGCACCGCACATTGGAAACTAACGATCGCACCACACACCCAACACACTAGACCTCGACATAGTCTCCGAAAAGACCAATCTGCGGTCGTGCCGCGTCCACGATCAAAACACCGCCACATGACGAGAGGCACGACAAGGACCAAATGTTAATCAGGACCGAGGTTCGACAGTGGGCTGATTCTAAAGAACCGCAGAAAGCCCAGACTTGCATGTTCTCCCTCCAGTGCCTACCTCAGACTGTAGCAATGGCCGGCCGGCGGAGAATGCATTCTCGTTCACGTTACCCCCTTCCAACTGTTGGGAATAGCGAAACATAGAGGAGCAACCGAAAAGGAACTATAAAGAGAAAAATTCCTCTTCTTATTGCTAGCTACGCGTTGCAAATGCAAACCCAAGCGCAGAACCTTCGCATCCACTCTCTCTTAGACTTAAAAAGGTGACTCGGAGCCTAGAAGAAGACGAGGGATTTATCCATTAGTACTAGAGAATAATATGTTAACCAGAAGTTTCAACTGAAAAGAGAAAATGATCGCCCACCAATCACCATGATATCTGCAGAATCTCCTTTTTCCATTCCACTCCTTTTAGAACATCTTTCCAGTTCCCTCCTTCCGCGGAACCGATTCATCAACATCCATTCGCTGCCAGTTGCCGACAGTTGAAGCCATCTGATCAACCTTGTCGAACAGCCCGAGGAGTCCACCTGTATGCACGAAGAGGACTCTCCTTCCTTCCCACTTTGTCGGGTTCTCGGTCATGTCTCTCATCATTTCATAAGCAGCTTTCCCGCTATATCAGCAACCGGATCAAAGATTAGTCAAGATCTCAGTAATCATCCAGTAATCCTCCTTTTCTTTCAGTGAGACGGACGACAGATATTTCTACCAAGAACAAACATTAGCACCTAAATCAAGTGGACTTTTTAGATCTATTCCTTTTCACGATGGCTGCCTCTTGTCAGCTGTGACTCAAACAACCAACTGGAAAAGCGGAAGTTAAGTTTGCACAGGTACCATCAAGATGATAATCATCCTGAAGGACGCATTATTTCTGGGGCTAAAATAATCCGAAATTACTCATACAAGGTAATTTATTTACTTTTCCTAAATGTCCGGTTTCCTGTCTTTTTTTTTTATATCTCGACAGTTTCTTTTGTATATTTCCGTGCGTTTGAGTCGATTCCTCGTGAACAAGTAATTTACATCTATTTGCCAGTGGTCAATGAGAATTCAGATTCACCATGGCAATAAACCTGAGTTGCACCATACCTCTCAAAATAAATTCTCATCACTCAGAAAATATGTGGACATCTCCAAATCGAAAGAATGTTAATAGACTTCAATGCTGAAAACAAATTTTGGTCAAAACTTCTATGCTTAAAAGCAAAAAGAGCAAGGAAAAGAAAGGCGAAAGTATGTGCACATCTCAAAAACTTACAAAGATATAATGAGTGTCGAGAAATAACAACAGACCGGTGATTTTGAATACCTGTAAACTGGGTCTAGAACAACTCCAGTGGCAGTAGCAACTTCCTTAACAAACTTAAGTTCCTCTGCAGTGTTCATTGCATATCCCAAACCCTTGGCCTGCATAGAAACAAAAATTTAAAGATTATTCATGCTTCATCATCAGAAATTTTGACTTTTGTGCCTTAATCGACCAACAAGTGTGCCTACATATCTGAAAATATCGGGATTCCCTGTGCAAGAGTTCTGGTGGAAAACATCTCTAAAAGAAAAGGCTGAATTAGTGTTTTTATTACATTTCCATCAAGCATCTAATGAGGAGATTTTATAGCACAAGAATGAGTGGAAAGTCTCCAGTACCTACTGAAAACCATGCTTAACAACCAAATAGGAATTTTAACAAGGTCTATTAAAGCAGATCCAATCTGAATAGAATTCCTGAGAAAATTGCAGAATGGCATCTTTGGTGCCTTTGCCATGCAGAAAATGCAACAAGAAAGATCAAACTTTGCGAAATCAATTTTTTGCGTATGACGAAGCACGTCTTTATAATTGCGACCATAGGGTGCAATGGTAGGTGTCAAAAGGAAGTCTCCAAGAGTAATGAAAAACTCACATTGTGAATGTCAACAATATCACGTGATAGGACACCTGCTTGAATTCCATCAAGAAGGACTTGAACAAAGTCATAGAAGTAATCAGGGTCGTCACAGACAGAAAATGCATGGACCTGTTCAAGCATATCAATACCTTCATGAATTTGCTTAATCTGTTAAACATGGCAATGAATTCAGGTCGTACATACTTTCATCTTCATCGTGCTCAGCCAGGAACCCAATGAAAGACCAGCAATTGTGCCTCCGCTAGAAATAGATAGAAATAAAACATCACTCTAGGTCCAATTCAATAACTGCAGGAAAAAGTGAAGCCAGCTAAATGAAAAACTGTGCTAGCAGCCTAGCACTGAGAACAAAATGGAGGAAATGGAGCAGAACCTGCCACATGCGACAACAATATCATCAAATTTCACTCTTCCACCCGCATTATGAACCTGCTGCTCAATTTCCCTTGTAGCTTCGATATACCCCCTAAAAGTCAGAATTCTTTCATGAAGAGCAGATATCATAGACTTGAGAAGGATGTCATAGTTCTCAAAATTGAAATCAACACAAATAAGAACCATACTTAATTAATTAGACACCAGCGAAAGATAAGCTAAGGAAAGACATTATAGCAATGAATGGAGACGATCGGTAGAGCTATACCAATCCCCTAAATCAGAGGAGTTGAAATATTAAATTGTCTGCACGTACAAAGAAAATAAAAAGAAAAGGTATGAAAAGTTAGATTATCCATTTAGAAAACCATATGGCTGCCAGAAATGCTCCACTCAAGGACAAGTCAGACGACCCTGCCCATGTACATTCAGAAAAGCTACACCCTCGAGATAAGGGATGTAACCCCGCAAATTTCTCCAAGTAGGAGATGGCATGATTCAAACTCAGATCTACCACATCTAAAACAACTGGCGAACCACTCAGCCAACCGTTGAGTATATTAGGCAAGAACTAATCTAGTCAGTCGTGAACTCAGTGGTAAACCAGATTCTTTCAAAAAGTAGTTAATGGAACATTTTCCAAAACTTCGAGTCACTCGAGTGAACACATTTTGATGATGTAGCAAAAGATAAGCTAAAATGAACAGATCTCAGTAGCATTGGTATACGAAATTGCCAAAAGAAAAAATAAAACAGAATATGATCAGTTAAACTTTTTGCAATAGTACCTTGAATATGCGACTTACTAGCAACTGCACAACATCTCATTGATTCTAGAACCACTCTATTACCAGGCACCTCTCTAGTTATTAGGAACAACATTATGGAACATCTCATTGATCAATTGAACTTTCTGTGATGAGATGAACAGATAGACACTGCAATCACGGTATTGACTATGCACCATATTTTGAATGTTAGTGCTGAAGAAAATCCCGATCATGTCAAATACGAGAACCGACAAAGAAGCAAACCTGAGAAGTAAGTAAAACTGGCTGAAGAAAATGTTGTAAGAAACCAGTCAACTGAAATTGAAAATTGACTATGACTGACAATCTAGATAGTCAATAAATCCATTAGGAACACAAGATGCATACAGGACGAAGAAGAAGCATGCAACCACTGATAAACTATTCTCACCATGTCCCGAGGGAATTTGATCCGCCGACAGGAATAACATACGGCTTTCTTCCTTTCTTAAGCAGCTTTTCTTTTAGGAGTTCGGTCAGAGTCTGAAATCAAATTCAATGAGGCAAATGCAAATATCAAACCATCTCTACATATGGGAGAGCTGTTCACTCTACCTTACTTTAACGGGTAGGTCAAGCTCAGATTTTATTAACTTGTTAGCGTAAGATTCTCGCCCTTTGACAATGCATTGTAGTTTCTCTCGAATGTTGAAACATTATGAAAATGCCCAACCATTTAATAATCTCCAGAGACATAAATATGAAAAGCAAATTAGCATGTTTTCCAAGCAATATTTTCTTTTCTTATGTGCCACTTTCCAGTTAACCAATTAAACCTTATCTATTTAAGGAAGAAATAGGAAATATTACAAGCAAGAAGACAACTAGAAGCAGGTACGAACCACACTCCCTATTTGGCATATTCCTCTTTTGAAATAAGTTGAACATGAGCTCCCACCAATCTTTCAACCAAGAGATTACCTGTAAGTCCAGGATCTTTGTCTACAAGAGCCTGCAAGAATACAATTGTCGTAGCAATTTTTTCTCCTGACCAATGTCGGGTGCAGAAAAGGAACCCTGACCTTGGAGGTACGTAGGATAAGATGACAATCGAGATTCAAATACTTTGCAGCAACAGCAGTTGCACGACAATGATTGCTTTGGATACCCCCAATTGTTATGATACAATCAGCACCTTGGGCCACAGCATCAGCAAGCAAGAATTCCAATTTCCGGACTTTGTTGCCACTCATTGCATGCCTGAAAGGTCATCCCGCTGAATAATCACAAATATTCTCTCAGTTTTAAAAGTCAAGAAAAAAAAAAGTGAGGAACAGAAGCCAAAACCTTAAATGGCCTATAGATGAAAAGACAAACAAAATGTTCGTATGCAGCATTGTTGGTACAAGATGTCTAGGTCTAGATTATGTATCAAAATCGATAACAAAGGGAAAAGAGAGAGGAACAATAACAAAACCATGAAACAACAAACAAAGAGAAACTGTCTAACTGCACCCAAAGAAACTTGTGTTGTCCGAGTTTCAAATGTATTCCATCAAAGAGATAATGATATCCATAGACCCCAGATTTTATCCGAGCCAAAGCTTGAGCAAGATGACGTCAATTACATGCAATTCAGAACTAGAATAATTCACTTGGCAATTGACGTGAAACGTTCAATACAGGGATTAAGTGTTTGCACAGATGCTCATCACATTGCATTTGGATATCGTGCCCTGCGAAACCCATTTTGACCAGATAAGTTGCAAAACCTCATGACCGCTTAATAGGAGGAAGTGGAAGGACCCGGGAATCACCTTTAACCAAACCTCGGTGCCTTTTGGTAAGTTCGGAAGGTTCCATCTGTGAATTGGAGTAGGTAACTGTAAAGAAAAAAACGCAACACGACCCTACCGTCAAATCATTAATGATTGTGAAACAAGATAAAAAGACAAG
Source organism: Psidium friedrichsthalianum (assembly GCA_019149425.1). Classification (NCBI taxonomy): domain Eukaryota; kingdom Viridiplantae; phylum Streptophyta; class Magnoliopsida; order Myrtales; family Myrtaceae; genus Psidium; species Psidium friedrichsthalianum. The sequence continues at coordinate 17,892 of JAGVVM010002936.1, forward strand.
AAAAGGTAGCATCCTTTTGTGGCCAGCATCAAGTATAAGAGCTAACATAAACTCAACGTATCTTTAAAACAAGAAATGATGAACATGGCTATTCGGCAGCAAAAGCAGAGGTCAAGTAAATGAAGATCATCAGAACTCAGCTAAGGTAAAAACAGAGCAACAGCATACATGGCCGAGAGAGAAGACATGAGAAGGGATCGGACTGAGTTGAGAAGCCCAGGGAGGTGGCGAGTATGGCTTCAGCGCGAGGAAATTGAAGCCGGTGATCGCGCCGCCGATGCCGTCGCTGCTTTCTCTCGACTCCATCGCGCTCAGGCCTTTGCTTGAATTGATGATCGTTCGAGCGCGAGCGAGAGTAATCCAATGGCGTCGGAAGTTGCAGAGAAGGCGTTTGCGGAAATTCCAGTGAATGTTGGGAGGAGGATTGAGGTTGAGCGTGCCAGGCTTGATGCTGCAAGCGGACAACGACAGCATTTCGTTTCCCATGAACTCGAGGGACCACATTAAATTGTCCAAAAAATACAATGGAATTTTATATATTTCTAACGCTGCCATGATTTACTATTCAAACAATTTCGTAAATAATCACTGGAAGCGGAAATAGTCATTGTCGCAAGTTAATTTCGTAAATTACCTTAGTATCTCAAGATAATAACACAAATGGTTCATAAATTTTGACTCAATGTGTAATATAATATATGAACTTTTAATTTATGGAATGTGATCTTTGAACCTTAGCCCAATATCTAATGTGATCCTTGAACATTCAATTTATTCGGCATGGTCCCTAAACCTTGAGAACATGTTCAACTTATTCCTGAACTGTATGAAAATATTCAATATTATTCTTCATTAATTTAAAATTAGGGACACTATTGAACAATTTTTATAGTTCGGGGATGAGTTATAGTAAATTGATCATATTCAACAAATTAATTAAGTATCGAAAGTTAATGGATCACATTGAACAAATTAAAAACTCATGGGTCACATTGCACATCGAGTTATAGTAAATTGATCATATTCAACAAATTATAATTTTATAAATAATATTGCATATTAAATAAAAATTCAGGGATAATTTGTATCACTTTTCATATTATTTTTTCTTTCAGACAAACTGATTTACTTACTTATCCAGAACATTTCAAGGACTTGGAACCCCACCTTCAGCATCTTTGGTTTTCACCTTCTACTGTGCAATAATTGTGATTGATGTACAAGCCATAAAGTTTACTTTGAGAAAGAAGGGGGGCGCGCTAGCTGCAATCAAAGGTTATCGCTAACGAGCAAGAAGTGGCCCCTGACTATAGATAGGGCGCTAGCAACCTAATAAAAGAAGGAGCAAAGAGACTGCTGTAGCTTGGCACCTCCTTATGCTAAGTCAAATCCAAGTGCAATGCCATTCAATGATTTAGCTGTAGATGCGTAATCATTAGTATACCTCCGAGTCAATATGACGGACGAATTTTCTTCAACATGGTCAAGTCAAGTCCTCATTTATTTTAACCTTTGCAAATCGTTCAATCCGGTCCATCAATCTTTATTTTGTTATCGAATCTTAAATTTTATTTCTTTTTTTTTTTTGTTGAAGTTGGTTCTTCCATAAAATTATGAAAAGAATAATATTGTAGTGATTTGTCTATAAATATTGACTTGGTAGGCTTCTGTGGCATCTTATACCGTAAGTAAATAAAAGGACGAATAAGCAAAAAAAATGGGAAGGGGATAATAAGAACCGTATTCTTGTGTATAGGATGTTCTAGGGGTAGTAGGAGAAATATATATTTTTACTCTAAATTTACGTGATTGATAGGGCGGTTGGTAGATAGAGAGATTAAATCTCTATCATTAGATAAGGGTAGATATATGGTTATGGTTGAGAGTAAGAGATTAAATCTCCACCGTTAGATCGTGTCAGATGTATGGCTGCAAGTAGAGCTGCTCGTGCATATAAAGCGATTACCGTGGCTACAATCCGTATTCGTCTTTTGCTAGTGATTTCCATCTTCAATATAACTAATACTAATAGAGGCAAGTATTCTCTTTCGAACACAAACCTCTTTAGAATGCCATGTATAATAAGTTAGACAAGTAGCATCTTAAAATGCTTCGAAGACCATGCAAATTAAATTATGTTGACAAGTGATTGAACCGCGACACTTGCTCAATGACTATGTTTTTCAATTAAAACTCAACGAATTTCAAGAGCGTGCAAGACTTCAATACAACTGAGAAATTGGAAAATTTTTCCAATACATACATCGGGTAATACCGACCTCAGCATGTTCTCAGCTACCTGATGATGATGTCCACGAGAGGCAGTTCTTGAAAATTTTCCAATATATACATCAAATAATGCCGACCGCAGCATGTTCTCAGCTAACTTGATGATGATGTCCACGAGCGGCAGTTCTTGAATCTAAATGCATGCAACATATATTTAGATTCAAGTTGTTCATTATTTAGAGAAATGAACAAGAACGAAGAAATGAAAAAGGGCTTACCGGCAGAACTTCACCCGGGCTTTGGTCATCCATCTCTCGGTTTCTTTTTCACTCTTCGTATCTTCTTGGGTATAATGATGAAAAGAAAAAGCTTATAGTCATGAACCAAACATAAATAGGAAATGTTCTTGACAAGGTATCTTCAAAAAAAGAAACTTGGATATATTCATGGCCAGGTGTCCCAATATTGCTTGTCGTGTATTTTCCTTTGTTATAAGCTTACGTGATTTACTTCTGCTTTCAATTGGGAAAATTGATGTCCTTCTAGATATTCTTTTTCTTATCTCAAATTTGCAAATTCTTTTCATAATATTCTAGTTCTTTTGAGGATCCTTTTCCAGATCAACTGCTTCTTGATTTAGTTTTTCGCTATCTATAGCGCACATCTTTGGCAATCATGTTTTAGGCAATTGTATGTACTTTGCCACTGAATTAGAACTATCAAGACAATTACAATAAGTGTTGATTAAAAAATTGTTTCCACAAATTTTATCTATCAGAATTCCTTCTTTTAGTGGATAGATGTGTGGCATGAATTATCGGAATACATGGTAAGATGTCTGACAGATTGAGATCGCTACATTCATAATCCCGTTTCTTTTTCTCTTACCTGTCTTTTCAACCAGTACACAATGTCTTCTAGTTTGCCATAATATGAGAAATCATTATGCCACAAACTTTAATTGAGTATGAATACTTCATTTGTTTCACAAAAAAATGTAATATTTTCAAAAAAATATTTTTCATAAAGTCATTTTTCAAGAAAATAATGATATTTTTCGGTGTTTGGCTAATAGTTGAAAATGAACTGGAAAACGATTTCCGTCATTTGTTAAGGAATTGATTTTCCTAAAAAAAATTATTAACTAATTCAATTTTTTAATAATTATTTATTTTTTTCTAGTAAAAATATTTTTTAAAATATTTTATTTTTAATTACTTTCTTTAATTCTTTTTTGTCTTTTTTCTCCTTTTGTAATTCCTTCTCCGCCGGTCATTGACCGTCGATAGGCTAAACCTTAGTTGGACCTCAACGGATGTCAACGTGCTTAGGCCAAGCCTCACCAGCCTCAAACGAGACCAGGCTACATCAGATTTGGTGAGGCATGCCTTGCTTGCTCAAGGCTGAGCCAGATTCGGCAAGGCGAGGCCTCCCTTGAGGCCGGCAACACCAAGGCTCGCCTGCCTCACTCGCTCCAGGCCAAGGCCGACTGAAGCAGATCAGATGACCTTGCCCTTCTCAAGGCCGGCAACGTGCCTCGAACTTGCCTCTCTAGGTGGTGGCTGTCACCGAGGTCCCCCATCGGCGGAGGTTGATTGAGCTAGACTTGATGCTGCAAGCTGATGATGACAGCATTTCGTTTACCATGAACTCGAGGGTCCAAATTAATTGTCCAAAAAATACAATGGAATTTATATATTTCTGACGCTAACAATTTAGCTTGATGATGCATTTGCACATAATTTTATTTTCTTTAGATTAGGTGGAAAGTGATGGCATTTACGGTGTATAAGTACGTATAAATTAATATGTGTTTCTGGCATAGAAAAAAAAAACATTCTAAATCCGAATCAGCATATCTCTCTAGCTATCATCTGCTCATATTGATATATGAATTATGTCTGCCATAATAAATAATAATAATCACTGGAAAGTGGACATAATGATTGTCGCAAGTTAATTTCGTAAATTATCTTATTATCTTAGGATAATGACAAAAATGTCCATGAACTTTGACCATGAACTTTTAATTTGTGAATGTGATCCGTGAGCATTAGCCTAATATCTAACGTGGTTCTTGAACATCCAATTTGTTAGTATGGTCCCTACATCTTGGGAACATGTTCAAATTATTTTTGAACTATATGAAAATATTCAATGTTATTCTTCAATTAATTTAAAATCGGAGACAATATTGAACAATTTTTATAGTTTAGGAATAAGTTAAATATGTACCAAAAGTTCAGGGACAATATTAAAGAAATTGAAAGTTCAAAGACCACATTGCATATTGAGCTATATTAAATGGATCATATTCAACAAATTATAAGTTTATGGATAATATTGCTTATTGGATAAAAATTCAGGGACCATATGTATCACTTTTCATATTATTTTTTCCTTGAGACAATCTCATTTACTTGCGTATCTAGGACATTTCGAGGACTTGGAACCCCATTTCAGCACCTTGGGTTTCACCTTCCACTATGCAATAATTGTGATGGATGTACTCTTCTGAGTCTTGGGAACGAAATCTCTTCAACATAGTCAAGGCAAGTCCTCGTTCATTTTATTCGGCAGCCCATACTCATGGGTATAGTTGATAAATGCACGGTAGGTCTTTTAACTTTTTGCAAATTGTTCAATCCGGTCCATCATTTTTTTTTTTTGTTATCGAGTCTTAAATTCTATGTTTTTTTTATTTTTGTTGAAGTTGGTTCTTCTATAAAATTATGAAAAAATAATATTATAGTGACCTGTCTGTAAACGTTAACTTGTAGGCTTATGTGGCATCTTATACAATAAGTAGATAAAAGGACGAATAAGCTAAAAAATGGGAAGGGAATAATAAGAACTGTATTCTTGTGTATAGGATGTTCTAAGGGCAGTATGAAAAATGCATATTTTTACTCTAAATTTAGAGTAAAAATATGCATTTTTCATACTGCCCTTAGAACATCCTATACACAAGAATACAGTTCTTATTATTCCCTTCCCATTTTTTAGCTTATTCGTCCTTTTATCTACTTATTGTATAAGATGCCACATAAGCCTACAAGTTAACGTTTACAGACAGGTCACTATAATATTATTTTTTTCATAATTTTATAGAAGAACCAACTTCAACAAAAATAAAAAACATAGAATTTAAGACTCGATAACAAAAAAAAAAAATTGATGGACCGGATTGAACAATTTGCAAAAGTTAAAAGACCTACCGTGCATTTATCAACTATACCCATGAGTATGGGCTGCCGAATAAATGAACGAGGACTTGCCTTGACTATGTGAAGAGATTTCGTTCCCAAGACTCAGAAGAGTACATCCATCACAATTATTGCATAGTGGAAGGTGAAAACCAAGTGCTGAAATTGGGGTTCCAAGTCCTCGAAATGTCCTAGATACGCAAGTAAATGAGATTGTCTCAAGGAAAAATAATATGAAAAGTGATACATATGGTCCCTGAATTTTTATCCAATAAGCAATATTATCCATAAACTTATAATTTGTTGAATATGATCCATTTAATATAGCTCAATATGCAATGTGGTCTTTGAACTTTCAATTTCTTTAATATTGTCCCTGAACTTTTGGTACATATTTAACTTATTCCTAAACTATAAAATTGTTCAATATTGTCTCCGATTTTAAATTAATTGAAGAATAACATTGAATATTTTCATATAGTTCAAAAATAATTTGAACATGTTCCCAGATGTAGGGACCATACTTAACAAATTGGATGTTCAAGAACCACGTTAGATATTAGGCTAATGCTCACGGATCACATTCCACAAATTAAAAGTTCATGGTCAAAGTTCATGGACATTTTTGTCATTATCCTAAGATAATAAGATAATTTACGAAATTAACTTGCGACAATCATTATGTCCACTTTCCAGTGATTATTATTATTTATTATGGCAGACATAATTCATATATCAATATGAGCAGATGATAGCTAGAGAGATATGCTGATTCGATTTAGAATGTTTTTTTTTTCTATGCCAGAAACACATATTAATTTATACGTACTTATACACCGTAAATGCCATCACTTTCCACCTAATCTAAAGAAATAAAATTATGTGCAAATGCATCATCAAGCTAAATTGTTAGCGTCAGAAATATATAAATTCCATTGTATTTTTTGGACAATTAATTTGGACCCTCGAGTTCATGGTAAACGAAATGCTGTCATCATCAGCTTGCAGCATCAAGTCTAGCTCAATCAACCTCCGCCGATGGGGGACCTCGGTGACAGCCACCACCTAGAGAGGCAAGTTCGAGGCACGTTGCCGCCTTGAGAAGGGCAAGGTCATCTGATCTGCTTCAGTCGGCCTTGGCCTGGAGCGAGTGAGGCAGGCGAGCCTTGGTGTTGCCGGCCTCAAGGGAGGCCTCGCCTTGCCGAATCTGGCTCAGCCTTGAGCAAGCAAGGCATGCCTCACCAAATCTGATGTAGCCTGGTCTCGTTTGAGGCTGGTGAGGCTTGGCCTAAGCACGTTGACATCCGTTGAGGTCCAACTAAGGTTTAGCCTATCGACGGTCAATGACCGGCGGAGAAGGAATTACAAAGGAGAAAAAAGACAAAAAAGAATTAAAGAAAGTAATTTAAAAATAAAATATTTTAAAAAATATTTTTACTAGAAAAAATAAATAATTATTAAAAAATTGAATTAGTTAATAATTTTTTTAGGAAAATCATTCCTTAACAAATGACGGAAATCGTTTTCCAGTTCATTTTCAACTATTAGCCAAACACCGAAAAATATCATTATTTTCTTGAAAAATGACTTTATGAAAAATATTTTTTTGAAAATATTACATTTTTTGTGAAACAAATGAAGTATTCATACTCAATTAAAGTTTGTGGCATAATGATTTCTCATATTATGGCAAACTAGAAGACATTGTGTACTGGTTGAAAGACAGGTAAGAGAAAAAGAAACGGATTATGAATGTAGCGATCTCAATCTGTCAGACATCTTACCATGTATTCCGATAATTCATGCCACACATCTATCCACTAAAAGAAGGAATTCTGATAGATAAAATTTGTGGAAACAATTTTTTTAATCAACACTTATTGTAATTGTCTTGATAGTTCTAATTCAGTTGGCAAGTACATACAATTGCCTAAACATGATTGCCAAAGATGTGCGCTATAGATAGCGAAAAACTAAATCAAGAAGCAGTTGATCTGGAAAAGGATCCTCAAAAGAACTAGAATATTATGAAAAGAATTTGCAAATTTTGAGATAAGAAAAAGAATATCTAGAAGGACATCAATTTTCCCAATTGAAAGCAGAAGTAAATCACGTAAGCTTATAACAAAGGAAAATACACGACAAGCAATATTGGGACACCTGGCCATGAATATATCCAAGTTTCTTTTTTGAAGATACCTTGTCAAGAACATTTCCTATTTTATGTTTGGTTCATGACTATAAGCTTTTTCTTTCATCATTATACCCAAGAAGATACGAAGAGTGAAAAAGAAACCCGAGAGATGGATGACCAAAGCCCGGGTGAAGTTCTGCCGTAAGCCCTTTTTCATTTCTTCGTTCTTGTTCATTTCTCTAAATAATGAACAACTTGAATCTAAATATATGTTGCATGCATTTAGATTCAAGAACTGCCGCTCGTGGACATCATCATCAAGTTAGCTGAGAACATGCTGCGGTCGGCATTATTTGATGTATATATTGGAAAAATTTTCAAGAACTGCCTCTCGTGGACATCATCATCAGGTTAGCTGAGAACATGCTGAGGTCGGTATTACCCGATGTATGTATTGGAAAAATTTCCATTTTCTCAGTTTGTATTGAAGTCTTGCACGCTCTTGAAATTCGTTGAGTTTTAATTGAAAACATAGTCATTGAGCAAGTGTCGCGGTTCAATCACTTGTCAACATAATTTAATTTGCATGGTCTTCGAAGCATTTTAAGATGCTACTTGTCTAACTTATTATACATGGCATTCTAAAGAGGTTTGTGTTCGAAAGAGAATACTTGCCTCTATTAGTATTAGTTATATTGAAGATGGAAATCACTAGCAAAAGACGAATACGGATTGTAGCCACGTAATCGCTTTATATGCACGAGCAGCTCTACTTGCAGCCATACATCTGACACGATCTAACGGTGGAGATTTAATCTCTTACTCTCAACCATAACCATATATCTACCCTTATCTAATGATAGAGATTTAATCTCTCTATCTACCAACCGCCCTATCAATCACGTAAATTTAGAGTAAAAATATATATTTCTCCTACTACCCCTAGAACATCCTATACACAAGAATACGGTTCTTATTATCCCCTTCCATTTTTTTTGCTTATTCGTCCTTTTATTTACTTACGGTATAAGATGCCACAGAAGCCTACCAAGTCAATATTTATAGACAAATCACTACAATATTATTCTTTTCATAATTTTATGGAAGAACCAACTTCAACAAAAAAAAAAGAAATAAAATTTAAGATTCGATAACAAAATAAAGATTGATGGACCGGATTGAACGATTTGCAAAGGTTAAAATAATGAGGACTTGACTTGACCATGTTGAAGAAAATTCGTCCGTCATATTGACTCGGAGGTATACTAATGATTACGCATCTACAGCTAAATCATTGAATGGCATTGCACTTTGGATTTGACTTAGCATAAGGAGGTGCCAAGCTACAGCAGTCTCTTTGCTCCTTCTTTTATTAGGTTGCTAGCGCCCTATCTATAGTCAGGGGCCACTTCTTGCTCGTTAGCGATAACCTTTGATTGCAGCTAGCGCGCCCCCCTTCTTTCTCAAAGTAAACTTTATGGCTTGTACATCAATCACAATTATTGCACAGTAGAAGGTGAAACCAAAGATGCTGAAGGTGGGGTTCCAAGTCCTTGAAATGTTCTGGATAAGTAAGTAAATCAGTTTGTCTGAAAGAAAAAATAATATGAAAAGTGATACAAATTATCCCTGAATTTTTATTTAATATGCAATATTATTTATAAAATTATAATTTGTTGAATATGATCAATTTACTATAACTCGATGTGCAATGTGACCCATGAGTTTTTAATTTGTTCAATGTGATCCATTAACTTTCGATACTTAATTAATTTGTTGAATATGATCAATTTACTATAACTCATCCCCGAACTATAAAAATTGTTCAATAGTGTCCCTAATTTTAAATTAATTGAAGAATAATATTGAATATTTTCATACAGTTCAGGAATAAGTTGAACATGTTCTCAAGGTTTAGGGACCATGCCGAATAAATTGAATGTTCAAGGATCACATTAGATATTGGGCTAAGGTTCAAAGATCACATTCCATAAATTAAAAGTTCATATATTATATTACACATTGAGTCAAAATTTATGAACCATTTGTGTTATTATCTTGAGATACTAAGGTAATTTACGAAATTAACTTGCGACAATGACTATTTCCGCTTTCCAGTGATTATTTACGAAATTGTTTGAATAGTAAATCATGGCAGCGTTAGAAATATATAAATTCCATTGTATTTTTTGGACAATTTAATGTGGTCCCTCGAGTTCATGGGAAACGAAATGCTGTCGTTGTCCGCTTGCAGCATCAAGCCTGGCACGCTCAACCTCAATCCTCCTCCCAACATTCACTGGAATTTCCGCAAACGCCTTCTCTGCAACTTCCGACGCCATTGGATTACTCTCGCTCGCGCTCGAACGATCATCAATTCAAGCAAAGGCCTGAGCGCGATGGAGTCGAGAGAAAGCAGCGACGGCATCGGCGGCGCGATCACCGGCTTCAATTTCCTCGCGCTGAAGCCATACTCGCCACCTCCCTGGGCTTCTCAACTCAGTCCGATCCTTCTCATGTCTTCTCTCTCGGCATGTATGCTGTTGCTCTGTTTTTACCTTAGCTGAGTTCTGATGATCTTCATTTACTTTGACCTCTGCTTTTGCTGCCGAATAGCCATGTTCATCATTTCTTGTTTTAAAGATACGTTGAGTTTATGTTAGCTCTTATACTTGATGCTGGCCACAAAAGGATGCTACCTTTTCTTGTCTTTTTATCTTGTTTCACAATCATTAATGATTTGACGGTAGGGTCGTGTTGCGTTTTTTTCTTTACAGTTACCTACTCCAATTCACAGATGGAACCTTCCGAACTTACCAAAAGGCACCGAGGTTTGGTTAAAGGTGATTCCCGGGTCCTTCCACTTCCTCCTATTAAGCGGTCATGAGGTTTTGCAACTTATCTGGTCAAAATGGGTTTCGCAGGGCACGATATCCAAATGCAATGTGATGAGCATCTGTGCAAACACTTAATCCCTGTATTGAACGTTTCACGTCAATTGCCAAGTGAATTATTCTAGTTCTGAATTGCATGTAATTGACGTCATCTTGCTCAAGCTTTGGCTCGGATAAATCTGGGTCTATGGATATCATTATCTCTTTGATGGAATACATTTGAAACTCGGACAACACAAGTTTCTTTGGGTGCAGTTAGACAGTTTCTCTTTTGTTTGTTGTTTCATGGTTTTGTTATTGTTCCTCTCTCTTTTCCCTTTGTTATCGATTTTGATACATAATCTAGACCTAGACATCTTGTACCAACAATGCTGCATACGAACATTTTGTTTGTCTTTTCATCTATAGGCCATTTAAGGTTTTGGCTTCTGTTCCTCACTTTTTTTTTTCTTGACTTTTAAAACTGAGAGAATATTTGTGATTATTCAGCGGGATGACCTTTCAGGCATGCAATTGAGTGGCAACAAAGTCCGGAAATTGGAATTCTTGCTTGCTGATGCTGTGGCCCAAGGTGCTGATTGTATCATAACAATTGGGGGTATCCAAAGCAATCATTGTCGTGCAACTGCTGTTGCTGCAAAGTATTTGAATCTCGATTGTCATCTTATCCTACGTACCTCCAAGGTCAGGTTTCCTTTTCTGCACCCGACATTGGTCAGGAGAAAAATTGCTACGACAATTGTATTCTTGCAGGCTCTTGTAGACAAAGATCCTGGACTTACAGGTAATCTCTTGGTTGAAAGATTGGTGGGAGCTCATGTTCAACTTATTTCAAAGAGGAATATGCCAAACTAGGGAGTGTGGTTCGTACCTGCTTCTAGTTGTCTTCTTGCTTGTAATATTTCCTATTTCTTCCTTAAATAGATAAGGTTTAATTGGTTAACTGGAAAGTGGCACATAAGAAAAGAAAATATTGCTTGGAAAACATGCTAATTTGCTTTCATATTTATGTCTCTGGAGATTATTAAATGGTTGGGCATTTTCATAATGTTTCAACATTCGAGAGAAACTACAATGCATTGTCAAAGGCGAGAATCTTACGCTAACAAGTTAATAAAATCTGAGCTTGACCTACCCGTTAAAGTAAGGTAGAGTGAACAGCTCTCCCATATGTAGAGATGGTTTGATATTTGCATTTGCCTCATTGAATTTGATTTCAGACTCTGACCGAACTCCTAAAAGAAAAGCTGCTTAAGAAAGGAAGAAAGCCGTATGTTATTCCTGTCGGCGGATCAAATTCCCTCGGGACATGGTGAGAATAGTTTATCAGTGGTTGCATGCTTCTTCTTCGTCCTGTATGCATCTTGTGTTCCTAATGGATTTATTGACTATCTAGATTGTCAGTCATAGTCAATTTTCAATTTCAGTTGACTGGTTTCTTACAACATTTTCTTCAGCCAGTTTTACTTACTTCTCAGGTTTGCTTCTTTGTCGGTTCTCGTATTTGACATGATCGGGATTTTCTTCAGCACTAACATTCAAAATATGGTGCATAGTCAATACCGTGATTGCAGTGTCTATCTGTTCATCTCATCACAGAAAGTTCAATTGATCAATGAGATGTTCCATAATGTTGTTCCTAATAACTAGAGAGGTGCCTGGTAATAGAGTGGTTCTAGAATCATGAGATGTTGTGCAGCTGCTAGTAAGTTGCATATTCAAGTACTATTGCAAAAAGTTTAACTGATCATATTCTGTTTTATTTTTTCTTTTGGCAATTTCGTATACCAATTCTACTGAGATCTGTTCATTTTAGCTTATCTTTGCTACATCATCAAAATGTGTTCAGTCGAGTGACTCGAAGTTTTGGAAAATGTTCCATTAACTACTTTTTGAAAGAATCTGGTTTACCACTGAGTTCACCACTGACTAGATTAGTTCTTGCCTAATATACTCAACGGTTGGCTGAGTGGTTCGCCAGTTGTTTTAGATGTGGTAGATCTGAGTTTGAATCATGCCATCTCCTACTTGGAGAAATTTGCGGGGTTACATCCCTTATCTTGAGGGTGTAGCTTTTCTGAATGTACATGGGCAGGGTCGTCTGACTTGTCCTTGAGTGGAGCATTTCTGGCAGCCATATGGTTTTCTAAATGGATAATCTGACTTTTCATACCTTTTCTTTTTATTTTCTTTGTACGTGCAGACAATTTAATATTTCAACTCCTCTGATTTAGGGGATTGGTATAGCTCTACCGATCGTCTCCATTCATTGCTATAATGTCTTTCCTTAGCTTATCTTTCGCTGGTGTCTAATTAATTAAGTATGGTTCTTATTTGTGTTGATTTCAATTTTGAGAACTATGACATCCTTCTCAAGTCTATGATATCTGCTCTTCATGAAAGAATTCTGACTTTAGGGGGTATATCGAAGCTACAAGGGAAATTGAGCAGCAGGTTCATAATGCGGGTGGAAGAGTGAAATTTGATGATATTGTTGTCGCATGTGGCAGGTTCTGCTCCATTTCCTCCATTTTGTTCTCAGTGCTAGGCTGCTAGCACAGTT
>JAGVVM010002937.1:0-12624 GCA_019149425.1 Psidium friedrichsthalianum
TGGCTTGAGACTGAGACAGGGTCAGTATTTAATGAAAATGACCACAAAATGAAATCTGATATTGGACAATCGAATTAGTAAGATAAACACAGTGAAGAAATGAAGTCAGTTTCAGAAATGTCGTCTGAAGGTCAGACAGCCGGTGCACGTCGAGAAGCAAGACGTGAATGGAAAATTACCGAAATGCCCCCGGTAAATGCTCAGACCTTAGAATGAGACTAATTAGGATTTTTGAGAGTAGATTCGATAGACCGACACCAAATCCTGTCCGAAACTCGTTCGCGCTCGGGACCCGATCGGTGCATTTGGCACGCAAATCGAGGCGAGTCAAATCAGTTGTCAAATCAATCAATGTCTTGTCAATCCAATCAATCAAATCGTGGCACAAGTTCCCATGCACATCAATCAATCAACTTGTCAAGTACAAGTCTAATCCTAAACACTATTACCCCTCTAACCACCCCACTACTTGATTTTTCATTTTTTGGAAAATTTTGATTATAATCTATCTACTCTCTCTCTCCTCCCTCATTCTCATTTTCGGCCACCCCTCACCCCCTCTCTCTCTCTCCCGATCACTCTCTCTCTCGGCCCCTCCCTCTCGTTCGCTCGCCGCCCGCCGCGAGGCCGCCGCCACCGTCCAAGCCGTCGCCTCCGTCCGGCCACCACCGACCACCACCTTGTCTTGGTAAGTCTTCCAGCCCTTCTTACCCTCATTTCGCGACTTGAGACCCGAGAAGACCGCCGGCCAGACCCTAAACGCTTCTCTCTCTCTCGGCTTGTCCGTCCGCCGCCCGCCCCGTCGCCGACGTTCCCTCACCGTCCGGCCCCCACGGCTGGTCCCCCATGCTCCCTTACTCTCTAATGTGCCTCACTCCCTATTTTGGCCATGGACAGCCCCTTGAACAGCCCGGAACCGCCGCCAAGCCGCCGTCCCTCTCCGCTCGGCCGTGGACCCATTCGGCCGCCGTTCGTCCGCCCCGTCGTCGTCACCGATCCCGACCCCTCTAAGTAAGCTTCTACCCTAATCCTATCCTAGGCTAGTGGTATATGGGTGTTGTGTAGTGTAATGGTGGCTGGTTGTGGTGATTGGAAGCTAGATGGATGATTAATCTTAGTTAAGCTTAGGCTAATTGTGAGCATTTGTAATGGGCCGAAATTATGGCCTGGTCTATTGGGATTTGGGCTTTAAATTGATATATATGGGCTGCAAAGGAATGTATGGTTTGTGTAGAGGACGGGCCTAAAGGTTATATTGGGCTTTGGGACTTAATTCTAAGCTAATTGGGCCTAAATGAATCGAATTGGACCTAATTAGACTAATGGGCCTCCTTTGGACGAAAATCACACTTTAATGGGCCCGAATTATAATTTGGAATGATAAAATATGAGGCCCACTAATGTATATGGGCTTAGGACATCATTTTGGGCCTAAAATGGACGAATTGGGCCAATTTGACCAACTTGCGAAATTGGGCTTGGGCCCTACCCGAATTTAACATTAATAATGGGCCTTAATTACATAATGGACTTAAGAATTAGTTAATGGGCCTAAGAGTGATTGATGGGCCTTGGTTACTAATTGGGCCTTACTTAATTTAATAAGCCCAACTTGGTTTAATGGGCCTAACCCACTACATTAGACCTTGGACCTTAATGGGCCCGACTTGGCTATTGGACTTTGAACACTATAATGGGCCGTCTTACCTTCGTGGGCTTAATTACCTTTGTGGGCCTTGGGCCTTGGATCGGACTTTAGGCCCCTTTTGAACTTGAACCCTCTAATTGGACCTTGAACCAACTTTGCCTAATTCGACTGCACCGAGGGTTTAATAAAACACTGAGTCATTAGTCGTGGGATTCTGACTCCCAGGGGACTAACCTGAGTGAATGGGCTTAGACCGAGATATCAATCCGCTAAGGTGAGAGTCCAATTGTTAGGGGTCTGACCCGAGAATTAATATGTGATATTCTATCGAACCTGTCTGGCTAAGGTATTGTGCATGGGGCCTTTAAATTTCATATGGCTTGCTTGTTGGCACGTGTGAATCTGATGATTTCTTGACGTGCTCTGCACTTGTGCATATATGCCATTTCATGCGTGCTCTATGTCTGATTTGCTGATTGCAATCATGTGGCCCCGCATACATTGAGAGCATGGCATGAGTCACCAGAGATGTGACATGAGAATGCGCCCATAGGGAAATGGAGAGAAAAGGGAGGCCAACGTAAGGCGTTCGAGACGCAGTGTGGTATTTGCCGAATGGCTGAGAATGTGCCCTGATGGGAAATGGAGAGAAAAGGGAGGCCAGCGTAAGCGTCAGGACGCAGTGTGGCGTTTGCCGTGTGGCACTGAGAATGAGCCCTGATGGGAATTGGAGTGATAGACGGGCATGTTCCATTGGGAACCGATATGGCCGGCTGAGGCCTGTTTTCATTTGCATATGGCATTATGATTGTCTGCTGTTATTACCCGTCTGTGTATTATGAATCGCGTTAATATGCCTTGCCTGTCTACTTTTGTGTTGAGGATTGGTACCGAGGGAACCAAGAGTGTCTGAACCCTGGACCGCGAACCTAGTCCACTGGATAGGACCGACCCCACTAGTATACGCTATCCTACGTTAGGATTAGTGGTGAGCTTGCTGAGTTTCGACTCACGGTGTAACAGTCTGAAATTCGACCAATTGTCAGAATTTCTAAATGAATGGAAATACTTCGTTAATACACTCTGGTCGATGCTCACTCAGGATTAGCTACCCTGGGATGACCAACCGAAGGGAAAGGCTATCTGGGAATTTTTCCCATTCAGCCGCCCGTTGGTCTGAGACTGAGACAGGGTCGGTATTTAATGAATTTGACCACAAAATGAAATCCGACATTGGACAATCGAATTAGTAAGGTCAACACAATGAAGAAATGAAGTCAGTTTCGAAAATGTCGACTGAAGGTCAGGCAGCCGGTGCACGTCGAGAAGCAAGACGTGAATGGAAAATTACCGAAATGCCCCCGGTAAATGCTCAGACCTCAGAACGAGACTAACTAGGATTTTTGAGAGTAGATTCGATAGACCGACACCAAATCCTGTCCAAAATCCGTTCGCGCTCGGGACCCGATCGGTGCATTTGGCACGCAAATCGAGGCAAGTCAAATCAGATGTCACATCAATTGGATGTCACATCAATCAATCAATCACATCATGGCACAATTCCAAGGTAAATCAATCAATCTTGTCAAGTACAACTTCACATCAAAATCCCATTACCTAACCCACTATAATCTAATTTCCCTTTATTCTATTAGATTATAATCCCTCACTCTCTCTCCTCCCTCATTATTTCGGCCACCCCCTCTCCCTCACCCGAAATCTCTCTCTCCCTCTCGGTCCCTTCCTCCTCCGCCGGTCGTCCACCGTGAGCCGTTCGTCGCCGTCCGCCTCCGTCACCGCCGGCCGACCTCCTCCACGCCAAGGTGAGCTTCGAACCCTCTTCCCCTCTTCATTTCGTGACCTTAGAGACCCCAACCAAAACCGTGACTCCCTCATTTTCTCTCGGCCAGCCCGTCGTCCGCCCGTCCACCGTCCTTCGTCGCCGTCGTCGTCCACATCCGGCCGCCACAAGCCGCCGTCCAGCCTCCTCAAGCGACGGTGAGTACTCTCTAGTCCCTTGTCTCCCCATTTCCGTGGCCACGAAGCTTCCTTGAGCCGTGACCCGACCTCATTTCCTCTCTCTCCCTCTCGGTTTCGCCTAGCCCGTGAACGCCGCCCGTAGCCGCCCGTCGTTGCCGTCCGTCTCCGCCGACCAGCCGCCGTCCCGGCCCTTATTAGGTAAGCTTTACCCACTAATCTTGACTTAGGCTAGTTGTATGCATGGGTGATTGGTTGGATTAGTTGCTAATCATGGTGATTTGTGGATATTATGTGTAATTCGATGCTAATTGGGCTTAGGCCATTCGGTTTACTAATGGGCCGTGTGTGTGGGCCGCGTGAGGAGAGAGATTTTGGCCTTGAAACTATGCGAATGGGCTGGGAATTGTGTAATGGGCGTGTAGACTAATGGGCCTAAGGGTTATAATGGGCTTGGGAGTTAAAATTTTTAGCTATTCTGGCCTAAACTAATCTAATTGGGCCAAATGGGAATGATGGGCCATATGTGGACGAAAATTGGAATTTGATGGGCCCAAATTATAATCTTGAACATTAAATTATGAGGCCCACTAATATACATGGGCCTAGGATGACTAAATGGGCCTAAAATAACCTAATTGGGCCAAATTGGCTAATCTTAGAAAGTGGGCTTGGGCCCTGCACGAAAATTTATTAGTAGTGGGCCTTAATTACATAATGGACTTAAGATTTAATTAATGGGCCCAAGATTGGTTAATGGGCCTTAGACACCAATTGGGTCCAACTTAATTTAATAAGCCCAGCTTGATCTAATGGGCCTAACCCATTTTATTCAACCTTGAACCTTAATGGGCCTAGCTTGACTAATGGGCTTAAAACTTCGTAATGGGCCGACTTTGTGACAGTCCGAAAATTCGACCCATTTGTCGGAATTTCTAAATGAATGGAAACACTTCATTAATACACTCTAGTCGACGCTCACTCAGGATTAGCTACCCTGAGCTGACCAACCGAAGGGGAAAGGCTATCTGGGAATTTTTCCCAATCAGCCGCCCGTTGGCCTGAGACTGAGACTGAGTCGGTATTTGATGAAATTGACCGCAAAAAGAAATCTGACGATGGATAATCGAATCAGTAAGATGAACACAATGAGGAAATGAAGTCGGTTTCAGAAATGTCGACTAAAGGTCAGACAGCCGGTGCACGTCGTGAAGCAAGACGTGAATGGAAAATTACCGAAATGCCCCCGGTAAATGCTCAGACCTTAGAATGAGACCAATTAGGATTTTTGAGAGTAGATTCGATAGACCGACACCAAATCCAGTCAAGAAATCTGTTCGCGCTCGGGACCCGATCGGTGCATTGGCACGCAAATCGAGGCAAGTCAAATCAGATGTCACATCAATCGGATGTCACATCAATCAATCAATCAAATCAATCGCGTCATGGCACAATTTCCAAGGTTGTCACTCAATCAAATCAAGTACACATCAAATGTCAAATTATCCCATCACCTACTCCCACTATAATGGATTTTATTTTTGAAAAATTCATTATAATCAACCTCACTCTCTCTCCTCTCTCTCTCTCCTCCCCCATTTGGACTTTCGGCCGACCCCTCCTTCTCTCTCCCTCTCGTGATCTCTCTCGGCCTCCTCCATCCGCCCGTGACGCCACCGTGAAGCCGCCCGTCCGCCTTCGTCGTCATCGTCCCACCGTCGCCGCCGCCTCCTCCAGCCTTGTCCTCGTCCCGGTAAGCCTCTCGGTGTCCCTTTTCTTCATTCTCATGGCCGGACCACCTCGGTTGAGAAACTCCCCAGCCCGCTCCTCCTTCCGTCGTCATCGTCGTCGTGCCTCACCGGAGGAGCCCGGGCCGTCCCGGCTGGTCCCGCCGCCACCAGCAGCTCCTCTAACACCTTGAACCGACTCGTGTAGGCCTTAGGAACCTCGGAGGGACGCCGGAACAGCCGTGAGCCGCCGCCTACTCCCCGCGCTCGCGAAACGCCGAACCGGCCGCCGGTGACTCCTCCGCCTTCGTCGTCGTCTTCGGCCCATCCTAGGTAAGCAATCCTCTAATCTTGACTTAGGCTAGTTGAATGCTTATGTGTGGTTGGTTGATTAGTTGCTAATCTAGTGGTTATGGCCTAATATGTATGTTTAGGCTTAATTGTGCAATTAGCTCAATTATGGATTAGTGAATGGGCTTAATGTGTGGGCTGGAATTATTGGAATTGGGCCGAAAATTGTTCATGATGGGCCAAGGTTTCGTGGGCTAGGCGTGAGGAAAGATGGGCCAAAGCTTTCTAATGGGCCTTGGGACTTAATTCTAACTTAATTGGGCCAAAATGAACCTAATTGGACCTAATTGGATTAATGGGCCTATAATGGACGAAATTCACTTGTAATGGGCCCAAATTGTAATCTTGAACATTAATTTATGAAGCCCACTAATGCATATGGGCCTAGAATGGTTAATTGGGCCTAAAATGGGCTAAATGGGCCTAATTGAATAATCCTTGAAAATGGGCTTGGGCCCTACACGAAATTTACTCTATTTGGGTCTTAATTCGCATAATGGACTTAAGACTTATTATTGGGCCCAAGTCTAATTAATGGGCCTTGGTTACTATTAGGGTCCGACTAAATTATTAAGCCCAACTTACTTAAAGGGCCTAACCCATTTCATTTAAACTTGAATCTTGATGGGCCCGACTTGATTAATGGGCTTGAACCTTATAATGGGCTGATTTACCTTAATGAACTATCCACTCAGATGGGCCTTAGGCCCAATCATACTTGAATCCACCAACTGGGCCTTAATGCAAGCTAAGCTTAATTTAACTACACCCAAGGGTAATAAAGCGCTGAATCAATAGTCATGGGTGTTCGGGCTTAGGCCGAGCGACCAGATTTGCTAGGTGAGAGTCCAATGGTTATGGGTCTGACCAGAGGATCAATGTACGACATCCTATCGCATCTGTCTGACTGAGATATCGTTCGTGGCCTTGGATTTCTTTATGACTTGGCATGATGTGCACGTGAGAGTGTGGTGGTGCTTGATGCGTTCTATATTTGTGCATATATGCCATATCATGCATGCTCTGTGTTGATTGACTGATTGCAATCATGTGGGCCCGCATTCATTGAGAGCATGGCATGAGTCACCCGAGTTGTGACGTGAGATTGTGCCCAGAGGGGAAATGGAGAGAAAAGGGAGACCAACGTAAGGCGTTCGAGACGCAGTGTGGTGATTACCGTATGGCACAGTTGGGTGAGCCCTGATGGGATCTGGAGTGACAGATGGGCATGGTCTATTGGGACCCGTTATGGCCGATTGAGGCCTGAGCATGATCCATTGGGATCCGATATGGCCGGTTGAGGCCTGTAGCATTGCATATGGCATCTGATTGATATCTCTTGTGCCCGTCTGTATGATATGAACTGTGTTGCGATAAATTGCACGTCTGTTAATCATGTTGGGGTCTGGTACTGAGGAGACTGAGAGTGTCTGAACCCTGGACCGTGAACCTAGTCCGTCGGATAGGACCGACCCCACTAGTATACGCTATCCTGCGTTAGGATTAGTGGTGAGCTTATTGAGTTTCGACTCATGGGCGGTGGTTGCCCTTCTTTTACAGATCCAGGTCACCCATGATGGCTGCACCGCCGATGCTTTTTGGACTGCCAGTGCAGATGGACACCGAGATTACCCTCCATTTTGATATGCACGCCACTCTGTGGCATAGGCATGTGACCACCGTTTTAGTAGATCAGGGTGGACCCTATCTTGTTCCCCATAGATATGAGGCCTGGTTTAGAGAGGGCCTGTATGGCTTCGAGGGACCTCAGAGAGACTCCCCGATCCCCATGGAGGACGACCCGATCTTGCTGCAGCCAGCAGAGTATGGAGGCGAGGTGGTCGATCCCGACCCACTGCAGGAGATGCCGTCACCTGGACGATCCGAGATAGATGGTCACGAGGAGGGTGACGCGATGGACACAGATGAGGAGGACCCCGAGGAGGATCCAGAGGAGGACCCAGAGGAGGACCCTGAGGAGGATCCCGAGGAGGAGTTCGAGATGGTTTGAGAGATGCTGTACTGGTCTAGTCTTTTGAGAGAGCGTAGATAATTTGACCATAGCGAGGTTTTCTTTTGGGGTCTGTATCTAACGCTTATGTATATATATATATATGTGTGAATTCGCCTTTTGTAAAAGTGTTCTTGTCATTTCGTGCTACCCCACCCTCTTATGTATGTATGCATGCTTAGAAGGCACGCTTCCGCAGTTTCAGATTGTTGTAGTTCGCGCTAGCGTCGCTTGGCCGCGATGAGCATCCTGGGCCGTCGCTATTCGTAGGCCAGGTGTACGCAGGGATTCATCGATGTGTATGAACAGGGGTGTCGCGTGCTCTTTATTGGGATTCGGGGCGTGACATGTCAATCCAATGGCATGACAGTAAACTCATAATGCCCTATCTGGTTCTGAAAGCCGTCTTCGGGATATCTTCCTTCTTGATCCTCAACTAGTGGTAGCCTGTCCTTAGGTCTATCTTGGAGAACCACACACGCTCCTTCCAGTTGATCGAACAAATCATCAATTCTTGGCAGAGGATACTTGTTCTTGACTGTTACTTGTTCAGTTGTCTGTAGTCTATACACGCCTCACGTGCCATCCTTCTTCTTAACAAACAGCACGGGAGCTCCCCACGGTGAAGCACTGGGGCGATAAATCCTTTATCCAGCAGCTCTTGCATCTGCACTTTCATTCCTTCAGTTCAGACAACGACATCCTATACGGTGCCTTTGAGATTGGTTCGGTCCCAGGTGCCACTCAATCACAAACTCTACCTCACGCTCTGGTGGCAAACCAGGCAATTCCTGAGGAAATACGTCCGAGTAGTCTCTCACGACAGGAACGTCCTCTAGCTTCACTTCTTGAGCCGAGGAATCTATCACTGATGCTAGAAATCCTAAGCAACCCTGATCCATCAGCTTGGTTGCTTCTAGTGCCGAAATCCAAGGGATCGATGTCCACCTCGATTCCCTTTAACTCATACTCAGGCCCATCTACTGGGTTCAGCCTTATTATACTTCTACCGCAGTCAATAACTGCTCCATGTCTACCAACCAATCCATGCCGACAATTACGTCGAAATCATACATGGGCAGGACAGCTAAGTCAATCTTCTCAACTCTATCTCCTAAAGTTATCTCGCACCCCTCACATCCTATCACAACAATTACTCTATCCTTCAACGGGGTAGCCACATGCAACTTAACATCCAACGGTCTAGTTTCTATTCCAGCCAACGCAGCAAAACGTGCAGATATGACGAATGGGATGCACCAGGATCGAATAAGCATAAGCGGTGTGACCACAGAGAGAAATGGTACCTGTGATCACCCCTGACGCATTCTCAGCATCCTTGCGCGCCACAGCATAGACTCGTCCCTGAGCAGGTGGACGGTTCAGAATTCCTTGCGGGGCATTGACCATCTGCGGCTGCTGCTGCGGTTGGAACGGGGGTCTTGGTCCATTCTTCGGGCAGTTCCTCTGAATATGCCCCAACTGACCACATTTGAAGCATCCCCCAGTCTTCTTCGGGCATGGGCTGTTCCCATGCCTTCTGCCACAATCACGGCAGTTCTGATTCCCGGGGTGTGATGGCTTTCCCAAAGTTCTCCTCGCAGGTGGGACGAACCTGCGGTTGTCCTTCATCGGCCTCTTGCCGAAATCTCTGAAGTTCCTCCCTGGCATAAACCGCGATCCAGATGCGGCAGCCTTCTCCTGCAGATCTCGCTCTATCGCCAGAGCTCGTTCATAAATCTCATTGTAGTCTCTCAGTCCGGTGGCGATCATCATACTCTTCAGCTCGGGCCTCAGACCTTCTCTGAATCTTCTGGCTTTGTCCCATGGGTCCTCAATCAACCTTCGAGCGAACTTGGATAGTCTGGCAAACTCGCCCTCGTATTGGTCCACAGTCATCGACCCTTGGCGAAGTCTAATGAACTCTTCCATTTTCCTCTCCTGGGCTGCCTCAGAGAAGTACTTTCCGTTGAACGCTGCACAAAAGCAGCCCAGTTTGGCCTCATGCCATCAGGAAAGACTCGCCCTCTGGTGGCCTTCCACCAGTCATCAGCAGTGTTCTGAAGCTGATATGTTGCCACGAGACCTTCTCCTCGTCCGTGCACCCAAGCACGGTGAATGCTTTCTCTAGCTGTTCGATCCACGAGGCAGCTACTTCGGGTCCTCCCATGCCATAGAACTTAGGCGTTGCAGCTTCAGGAACTGCTCCACGATATGGTGGGTCTGACGTCCTCCATTTCCATGCCCATTGCCCCCATGGGCTCCATTTGCAGCGGCCAAGGCGGCCTCAGCTGCTTAGGCAACAGTGGCAGCTCTCTCGTCAGCTTGCCTACCCATCAGATTGCTAACCTCAGTCAGCACCCTCATCATTTCCTCTATCGTTGGGTCTCCCTCAGGTGCAGGAGCCCTTGAACTCGACGCACCAGCACTGGGTCTTCTGCCCCTATTGCTCATTTTACTAGTCCTTTTTCACACCTAAACCAAATAAATTCCATTCAGGAATTTGAAATCTATTACTAACAATCAAGCTTTCGCCTGCTGTCGCGTCTACTGACATGATATGCATGTAAAGTTCGCTGCAGCTTTTAAATGCAATTGGACTCGGAAGACACCTAGACTCAACCCTGACGATGCCTAACCCAGGCCACTCTATTTGCCACCTCAACTAGAAGCCTGTCAGAGCCGCTCCTTGATCGGTCTCTGCCCCGGCGACCACTCTCCGCCCTCCTCATTTCTTGGTGCGAACAGTTGTCCTGAGTTACCCACAGCCAGAGAGATCCCGTTCCACGTGTCCCATACCACGCTTCATCACAGTTTTTAGACGTCCCGTCAGACCTGTCCCATACCAGGCTGACGGTCACCCAGCCCAATAAAATATGATGCATGCGCTTTTCAAACCCCAAATCTTTTTTTGAATCGACTTCATTTTAAACCATTTTCTTTTGATGCAGAAACCATGCAATGCATGTGGTCACACAGCGCACGACAGCCGACTAGGCATACAACACAGCATCAATAATTAGCAGCTACTCAATCAGCAAGCAGCACTCAAGCACCTACTCACGGGGCTATGCTTTAGAACCTTACCTCAGGTCCTGACGCATCTGTAGTTAGTCTAAACATCACAGTCTATGGCTACATTAAACTAGCCATCTAACTCTGCAAACACATGCGCCAATCAATTCATGCATTCCCCCTTCCTAATCCCTACGGCTAGGGTCTGTCTAGCTAACTACCCCAAAATCATCAGCCTTATCACTCCAAATCCTCGAACAGTCTCATGTCGAGCTAACCTTGCTCTGATACCACTTCGAATTGGGATGTCACGCCCCGAACCCCAATCGAGCCCGCGACATCCCTGCTCATATCGTGAAGACCCTGCATACGCCTGGCCTACGACTAGCGACGGCCCAGGACGGACATCGCGGCCAGACGACGCTATGGTCTAGCGCACAACCTGAAACCTGCGGAAGCGTGCCTTCTACACATGCATACATGCTCAGATATAGGGTAGTACGGAAGGACAAGAACACTTTTACAAAAGGGACACAACAATATATATATATATATATATATATATATATAATCGAGCGTTAGGTACAGACCTCCAAAGAAAATCTCACCTATGGTCGGGACACCTACGCTCTCACTACATCCAAAGTCTGACCAGAGGCAGTAGGACTCAGTCCTCCTCGGGTCCTCCTCGGGGTCCTCCTCGGGGTCCTCCTCGGGATCCTCCTCATCAGTATCCATAGCGTCACCCTCCTCGTGGCCGTCAATCTCAGAACGTCCTGGGGACGGCAGCTCCTACAGCAGGTCGGGATCGATCACCTCGCCACCATACTCGGCTGGCTGCAACAGGATCGGGTCGTCCTCCATAGGGATCGGAGAATCTCTCTGGGGTCCCTCAAGCCATACAGGCCCTCCCTATACCAGGCCTCGAATCTATGGGTACAAGATAGGGTCCACCCTGATCTACTAGTACAGTCGTCACATGCCTATGCCACATCACAGCATGCATATCAAAATGGAGGGTGATCTGGGTATCCATCTGCACTGGCAGTCCAAAAGCATCGGTGTGCAGCCATCACGAGTGACCTGGATCTGTAAAATGAGGCAACCACAGCCAGTGAGTCGAGGACTCAGCAAGCTTACCGCTAATCCTAGCGTAGGATAGCGTATACGAGTGGGTCGGTCCTATCCAGAAGGCTAGGGTTGTGATCCAAGGTTAAGGCACTCTCAGTTACCCTCGGTACTAGATCCCAACATGCATGACAAACGTGCAATTCATAGCATATAGTCATATTACACAGACGAGCACAAGAAACAGTCAAACATGATGCATATGCAAGCTGATACAGGCCTCAACCGGCCATAACGGATCCAATGGATCATGCCTGTCTATTACTCCAATTCCCATCAGGGCTCATCCAACAGTGCCACACGCAAATCTCACAACTGCGTATCTGACGCCTTACTTGGTTACTCCCTTTTCCCTCCATTTCCCCGCGTAACAACGCCTCTGGGGCACCTTCTCTTATCACATCTCTGGTGACTCATGCAATGCTCTCAATGTATGCGGGGCCCACATGATTGCAATCAGCAATTCAGACATAGAGCATGCATGCAATGTCACGCCCCGAGTCCCAATCGAGTCCGCGGCATCCCTACTCATATCGTAACGAACCTTGGCGTACGCCTGGCCTACAACTAGCGACGGCCCAGGATGGACATCGCGGCCAGACGACGCTACGGTCTAGCGCAAAACCTGAAACCTGCGGAAGCGTGCCTTCTACACATACAACCATGCACAAGATAGTAGGGTATATGAAAGACAAGAACACTTTTACAAAAGGAAGACAACAACATATATATATATAGTCGAGCGTTACATACAGACCTCCAAAAAA
>JAGVVM010002938.1:0-12265 GCA_019149425.1 Psidium friedrichsthalianum
TTTTGTGCAACCTGTTAAATCAAGGACTTTTCAGTTTTTTTGTATCTGCCGAAAAGAATTGGAATATAAAAAAAAATTAAACACACCAATCACCCTCAATATATAATTATGGAGGGAAAGTTAACCTAATTATCCTCCTTTTATAATTCAATCAATTTGACGGTAATTGCAAATAGCGCGGCTTGATGAATAAGAAAATGGTAAAAGGTTGAATCGGATCATGAGTGCAATGCTGACTAGTTTGTGAGTACGAGAAAGATGACGAAATAGGGGTCCAGAATGGATAATTTTTCTTTTTATTCTTTTTTGGTCAAACGGAATGGATTCGGGAATGGGATAATTTGAAGAAGAAATTATCAACAAATGGGTTTACTCGGTGTAGATGACATGGAAGTCATACGATGAGACATAAAGTTCGATAAAAATGATGTAAGTCTTTAGATCCCACTCCTTTTTTTAACTGTATTTTGCTGGTTGTTCTCAATGCTAGATGTTACTCTTACAAAAAAAATTTCTGTTCCTAGACTCACGTGAGATTAGGAGAGCATAAATCTTGTATATAGAATAATAAAAAAAGAAGAAAAAGGAAGGATTCTCTACCCATCCAGTGCTACTCTTAGTGCTAATCCCAACCAAAGGTAAACAGAATAAGACGACGGTGAACAGAAGAGAGGTAACAGATTGTTGAAATAGCAAGCAGCAAGAATGGCTCAATAACCTCTCTACAGGGAGTAAACAACGAAAGAGAAAGTGCTATCAACAATTCGATCTATAGATCAATTCCAAAGCAGATTTTTTTATTGAACTCAAAAAAAACTGCAGAGCATTCTGCGCAGAAAAAAAAAAACAGCTTATAGGGGATACAATTTTTTTGATAAGCTTGGAAGCTACACACGTTCTCCACCCCCACACCAACAAACCACTAACCCATAATCCCTAAAGACTAGGTCAACGTAACAAACACTAAAGACTTGGTAACAAAATAACAAATAAACAGCAATTCCTAAATATTAGGATCAGCAAAATAAACGCTAAGGACTTGGTCACAAGTTAATCCAGTGCTGGTGTTGTTTTATTCAATACTCCCCCTCAACACCAGCTTCTGCTCTTTTCACCATACCGAGCTGATGACAGAGACTTTCGAACTTGTTGCTACTTTAGCCTTTTGTAAACAAATCTGCAGCCTGATTTTCTGTTCTGACATGCTCCAAGCCAATTT
Organism: Psidium friedrichsthalianum; assembly: GCA_019149425.1. Lineage (NCBI taxonomy): Eukaryota > Viridiplantae > Streptophyta > Magnoliopsida > Myrtales > Myrtaceae > Psidium > Psidium friedrichsthalianum. The sequence continues at coordinate 1,220 of JAGVVM010002938.1, forward strand.
CTTCTTGCAAGACTTTCTCTCTGATAAAATGATAATGCACCTCCACATGCTTAGTTCTTGCATGAAAAACTGGATTCTCCGCCAACCGTATTGCCGACAAGTTGTTGCAATACAAAGAAATACCATACTCTCTTGGCTGATGCAAGTCTTTCAATAACTGCGTAAGCCAAGTGCTTTCTTGAGCTGCCATCGCTGCTGCCCGGTACTCTGCTTCCGTGGTTGACAAAGACACTGTTGGTTGTCTTTTGCTACACCAAGAAATTGCTCCGGACCCAAGCATGAAAATATACCCGGTAGTTGAACGCCGAGTATCATGGTCACCTGCATAGTCAGCATCACAATAGCCAACTAGTCTACAGTCTCCACCTTTCTTGTACATAATACCATAGCCAAGCGTACTCTTGATATACCTCAAGATTCGACGAACTGATTCCAAATGAGTCTTCTTTGGACTTTGCATGTAGCGACTCATCACACCAACTGCAAAAGAAATATCCGGTCTTGTTAAAGTTAAGTAGATAAGACTACCCACCAATTGCCGGTACATGGTAGCATCTTCTAAATCTTTTCCTTCATGAGCACACATTTTGGTGTTTGGCTCCATCGGCGTCGAGATTGGCTTGCATTCAAGCATTCCAAACTTTTCAACAAGTCTTTGGAATACTTTTGCTGATGGAGAAATATTCCTTCCTGAGTACAGTCGACCTCTAAACCAAGGAAATGCTTGAGCTGTCCAAGTTCTTTCATCTGAAAACGAACTGACAGATTCTCCTTAGTTTGGAGAATTTCTTCTTCACTATCTCCCGTGATGATTAAATCATCCACATACACCAGTACAATAGCTAGCTTTCCTTCTTTAGCTTTGACAAAATAAGCTAGAATCCGCAAATGTCACGGAATAACCACTATGAGTAAGAAATTCGGCAATCTTACCATACCAGGCCCTCGGTGCTTGTTTTAGCCCATAAAGCGCCTTTCGGAGCTTACACACATATTCAGGATGATCTTGACTCTGAAAGCCCATCGGTTGGCTCATGTAGATCTCCCGATCTAGCTCCCCATGCAAAAATGCATTCTTCACGTCCATTTGCCACAAGTTCCAACTTTTGCTAGCTGCAAGTGCTAGTAGGACTCGTACAGTTGTAAACTTTGCAACTGGACTAAACGTTTCATCATAGTCTAGTCCATATTGTTGAGAGAACCCTCGGGCTACCAGACGAGCCTTATGCCTCTCTATTGATCCATCTGTGCGACGCTTTATCTTGTACACCCATTTGCAAGAAATAGGCTTCACATCTCTTGGCTTTGGTGCGAGCTCCCAAGTCTGGTTTTGCTCTAATGCAGCAATTTCCTCTTCCATAGCTTTAATCCATTCCGGACTCTGCGACGCTTCCTCAAATGTCTCTGGTTCTTTTGCATCTGCTTCTTCTACTATGGCGGCATTCGCATACTTGGGGTTTGGCTTTCTGGCTCTTGTTGATCTTCTAAGTGCAGTTGGTGTTCTTGCTCCACTTGGCTCCTCTTCTTCGCTTGGCCTTTGGTATACACCTGTTTGCCAAGGATTTTGAGTTGTACCTTCTTGAACATCTCCACCTTCGTCTGCAACCTCTGTTTCACCTGAAGTCAACTGGAATTGAGAAACTTCCTTAACAGCATCCGAGTCTGGTAGTACTTCATTGTTTGAGGACCACCACGAGGAAGCTTCATCAAACACCACATTCCGAGATGTGTAACACTTCCCGGTTGTTGGATCACAACATCGCCACCCTTTCCTTTGACTGTCGTATCCTACAAAGATACACCTAATAGCCTTTTTCTCCATCTTGCTACGTAAGTGGTCAGGTACAAATACATAGCATACACATCCAAAGACTCGAAAATGACCAACGACAGGCTTCATGTTCCATATTTTTTCAAAAGGTGAAAGGAAACATAACCTTTGTTGAGGTAGCCTATTGATCACGAAGGCCGCAGTCTTCATCGCTTCCGCCCAAAACCGTCCCGGAACATTCTTTGCATGAAGCATACTTCGACACACTTCTGCCAAATGCCTGTTCTTCCTTTCCGATACTCCATTTTGCTGAGGAGTACTGGCACATGTGAATTGATGACGTATTCTGCACTCTCGAAGAAAATCTGAGAACTCATGTGAAGTGTACTCTCCCCCGTTATCGGTGCGTAGACAACGAACTCTTTTACCAACCTCCGCTTCCACTATCTTCTTGAACTCTTCGAACTTTGAAAGAGTTTCAGATTTTTCGTTCATAAAGTAAACCCACACATACCTCGAGAAGTCGTCAATGAAGGTCACCATATACTTCATCCCACCAATGGAGGCTTGCTTAATTGGTCCAAACACATCAGAGTGAATCAACTCTAATGGTTCCTTCGCTTTAAATTTGGACTCTTCATATGGCAACTGATGCGCTTTCCCATATTGACAGCCTGCACATACACTGTCTGTTCTCACTTCAAGTTGTGGAAGTCCCTTCAACATCGACTTCTTCATCATCACATCTAGCTTGGAATAGCTAACGTGACTTAGCCGCATGTGCCACAATTCTGCCGTCTCGTTTCTTCTCGTCTTATCTACATACGCTATTTCTGCAGACATCACGTAGATTGACTCCAATCTTCGTCCCTTCATTATCGATTCTTCTGTAATCTCAAGGTCCCGATATATCTTCACATCTTGTGGACCAAACATGACAAAATGGCCAGAAGATGTTAATTGTGCTACCGAGAGAAGATTTTTCTTCATACCTGGAACGTGATAGACATTTTGGAGTGGCACCTCGGTATCACCACATTGGGGAGAGACTACCGTATTACCGATGTGAGCTATCGGTAACTTTGAGTTATTTGCCGTCACCACCACCCGACTTCCCTTGTACTCTGACAAGTTTTGCAGCTTCTCTTTATCACCGGTCATATGGTTTGAGCAGCCTGAGTCCACGATCCAATCATCCTCATAATTGATTTGATTGAATGTTGTTGTTGTAAGGGCTGGCTCCTCTTCTTCCGTAGCAAAGAGAGCCTCGGCATCCCATTCGTCTTCACTTTTAGAAGTAGCGGCGTTACTCTCTACGACCTTCTTCTTTGACCAGCAGTCCTTCGCCATATGACCCTTTTTCTTACAATTGTAGCACTTCCCTTCAAACTTTTGGCCACTGCCATGGTTCTTAGAACCTCTCCCTGCACGAACGCTTCCTTCGCCTTGATAACTTCTCGCCTTATCATTGTACTTTTTGGATCCACCGTCGGCATGCTGCTTGGAATTCCACCTGCCTTTATTGGCATAGAGTGCCTCTTCTTCATTCTTCAACGAGACTCCTCCCATTTGCTTAGCTAAGGCTTCTTGACCAGCTAGCAAATTTTCGAATTCTACAAGCGACGGCTGAGTTTGCCATCCTTGTATTGCAGCAACGAAACTCCTGAATTCTGGCTTCAAACCATGGATGATGATCCGCTTCATCCTGGTATCGCCAATGGGAGCCTCCGGATCCAACTCAGTAATCTCTCGGCATAGCATCTTCACTTTGTGGAAGTATTGTGCGACCGTCATGTCGCGTTGCGCCACCGATAACAACTCACTCTCTAAGAGTTGGAGCTTCGTATCGTTCTTCTTAGAGAACAATTTGGCGAACGTATCCCAAGCATCTTTGGGAGTTTCTGCATCTCGGATATGCTCCAGCACATCCTCTTCAACCGTCGTCTTCAAAACGAACATGGCTTTGCCCGCTTTAATCTTCCACTTGCGCAATGTCCCATTCGCATCTTCAGCCTTCGGTTGTCTCACATCGTTTCCATTTACAACCTCCCACAAATCCTGGCCTTGCATGTAAGACATCATGCAGGTAGACCAAGAATTATAGTTCTAGTTGTTGAGCTTCTTGATTCCGCCAACGACTTGAAGATCACCCATCTTGGCAATAAAGATACTCACCAAAATGCTCAGAACCTGACTCTGATACCAGATTGTTGAAATAGCAAGCAGCAAGAATGGCTCAATAACCTCTCTACAGGGAGTAAACAACGAAAGAGAAAGTGCTATCAACAATTCGATCTATAGATCAATTCCAAAGCATGTCACACCCCGCCCCTCTTAAGCGACCACGCGACAAGACCTCTGATCCACGAGCCTCGTCGAATGGCCCAACTGACCTGCGATCGCCTAGGAAAAACATCGCGGCTAGACGACGGCTTAACGAAACGCAAACGAAAGTGTCTACTCAACTCCCGACAAACAAACAGGTAGGTAGATAGCTGGCAGTAGCCAATTCAAAGTTTAAACTCACAACATGTTTATATACATGACTATTATATACAATATTCGCACACATTTACATAGATATACACATATGGCCAAAACCTATAGAACTGGCTACCAAAGAAAAACAGCCCTGACAGTGGCACACTCAAAAATGGTGCTCAAGTGCCATACCCCCAAAAACTAACAACCAACCCCCAACCCTAGTCCGACTCAGCTCCGCTATCCTCCGAAAACGGCAGCTCCTCAGGGTCAGACTCTTCAGGTTCCACAAACTCGGGCTCAGCAGCCAGCTGCTCCATATCATAAGGGTCCTCCTCATGTCCGTCAATCTCCATCGGCCAATACTCAGCAGGGTCCTCCTGCATGGGCTCCGGGTCGATGACCTCTCCGCCAAAGGTCACTGGAGTGAATAACCCGTCCTCATCCTCTAGCTCTACATCCATATCCATACCAGTAATAGGTCCTCTAAAAACTAGTCCTCGCCTATGGAACCAAGCCTCAAACTTCAGAGGCACTAAGTACTCTCCACCTCATCTACCCAGACTTTACACTCCACACGCTTATATACAGTGTTATCAGATGCCCGATAAGTAGACTCCCATCTCTCTATTTCTTCTGGTACACCAAAAAGTACACGCATTCTCTCCATCTAGGGATGCGGATCTGAAAGGCAATCAGCTTCAAAAGTGAGTCTAATGACTCAGTGAGAAAACATATATAAACAGGAAATAAGCAAGGTTCAATCCAACAGGCTTAGGCGAGTAAGGCAAGGTCAAGCATGCTATGCAATGCATATCCAGACAATAATGATCAAGCCAAGGCAAGCAAAGCCAATCTCATGCTCATGCCATATTAATCAATCTCAATGGATTACTCTTGACCTTCAGGTCTCGAGCCCGCGTATCAAACGCCTCAGGCCGTGCCTCAACCCGTGTTATAAAAACACATCAGGTTGGCACCTTATCACTCCAGCTACCCCGTGCCAAGCACGCTCAGGCGCCTTCGACAAGCAGGTACGTTTGCAAGTCGGAACTACTTACTCCCCATTCTTGAGCCAGTCCGTCGGCCGAGCACCTCCCTTCTAAAATGACTTGCCGTATGATGTATCATATTATGAAACATACCATGCTCATGCCCTTATTCGCAATCAAACACTCGTATACAATGCTTCGTTTATGTGTTGCCAAATAGTAGACAAGTCATTCGCGTGAAGACATCGAATATGTCAAAGCATGTCAGGCAGACTTAGGGTCGTTCTTCCGCCCTTTTACCACTCCTGCGAACCAGCTTTAAAATACACTGATTCTCTCTACTCAATTTCATCTGACATACACACGACTTGACCCTGCTTAGATGCATGCTCATGTTTTCTCGAATTGAACTCAATTAATTCATTTGAATTTCCCTTACCTACACATACACCATTCGGCCTCTTCATATACATACATTTCACACACTTGATTTTCATCTTAAATAGCACCCAAATTCCAGGTTTAAGGTCCCAAGCACATCTCGACCATTTAGATCCCACAATCACCGCAAATTTCAACTAGAATACCCCAACATAGAACCGGTTTTGATGCTCTATTTTCACAACGAAACAAAACAACAACTCCTTTCTATTTGGTCTCCTAATACCCTCACACAATTCACCTAATTTCAGCAAGCAAAGCCAATCAACAAACAAAATAGAAATTGATCCCAAGTTCCACAAAACCGGTGCAAGATCATCCTTGCATTCCTCAACCAACTAGCCCCAAATTTTCATTTATTCACCAAACTAAATGACCTTAATCATTCTACTACATGTCTAGTATGTTTACTCACCTCAATCAAGCTTGGACAGCAACAACTCAAGGCAGAAATCAGCTGAAAAAAAATCAGAAGCCAAACCAGAATCAAAACCAGGAAAATAGGGTAGACTTCAATCTGGTGCTGCGATTTCTACAAGAGGATTTTCGACGATCCGTTTGAAGATTATCGAAGCTCAAGATGTTACGAGCGCGTGGGCGAAAACCGAGCTCGATTCGGGTACCAGACGATCCCAAACGAGCCATTTTCGTCCGGGCGCGCGCACAGAGACACGAAAAACGCCCTACGGCCGAGAGAGGGAATGGAGAGTTTCGGGAGAGAGAGAGCCTTACCGAGAGAAAGGGAGAGTGTTACGCTCTTGAGGGGAAGCTATGGAAGGTCGCTGGTGGTGGTGGACGTCCGGTGGTGGCCGGCGAGGGATCAACGGGAATCAAAAATAGAAATCTGGAAATCTAAGACAGATTCGTCGACCGAAATGAAAACGCTTGAACGGAGACCCAAACGATGTCGGATCGAAGCGATTCAAGTTGCATTGGATTCAGAAGACGTTAAACTATGACATACTCGAAAATCACGAATATCCAACAGTCGGATTTCCACCGGCAGCCGATTGAAGTTGGCAGTTCAGATTGGGCCAAGAGGGAGTGGAAGGAGAAAGGGAGAGGGACATCCGGTTTTCTCATAGAGGAGAGAGAGAAGAATTATTGCTTGGTCAAAGCTTCTTGAAGAAGCCAAGTGAAGCTTGCTTTGCAAGCTTTGTACCAAGAAGTCAACCATCCAACCAATAGGGAGAGAGCAAGTGTCCATGGGGTCTTCTCATTAAGATAAGTCAAACCAATGACCAATTGATGCTTGACATGTGGCACATAGGACAAGGATGAGATTAAATGGATAATTGGAAGAAAATGGCGCGTGGCGACGAGACCAGTTGGGCAAATTTTTTTTGAAAATTTGATATTACTGTCAGATCGAAGGCAATGACGACGGGATCTCAAATCAAGCACCTGAAAATTAAAAACAAGCACCGAGGACCAATCTAGGACACTGAGAGCGAGCCTAGGGCAATTTGGTAATTTTCCACTCATGCCTTCACATTGCAGTTCTAATGCCCGTCGTGCAATCCAAAACGTCATTGCAAAACCCGAGAACTCTCGATTGTCCAAATCCGACAATCCATCTCGTGGCCAAGTTCATCAGCTTGCAACTTTAGTAAATACTCAGGCCAACGAGCGGCTGCTAGGAGATACGCGTATCGACCTATCAGGTCCACGTACTTTTAAATCCTAATTAGCCTTTCCCATCAGGTCAGCCATCCCGAGGTGATCAATTTCGACTGAGATTTATCTAGAGTGCAAGTGATAAAATACATCCATTCTATTAAGGAAATACGAAAATGGGTCGAGAATTCCGGGCGTTACAAAGCAGATTTTTTTTATTGAACTCAAAAAACTGCAGAGCATTCTACGCAGGAAAAAAAAACAGCTTATAGGGGATACAATTTTTTGATAAGCTTAGAAGCTACACACGTTCTCCACCCCCACACCAACAAACCACTAACCCATAATCCCTAAAGACTAGGTCAACGTAACAAACACTAAAGACTCGGTAACAAAATAACAAATAAATAGCAATTCCTAAATATTAGGATCAGCAAAATAAACGCTAAGGACTTGGTCACAAGTTAATCCAGTGCTGGTGTTGTTTTATTCAATAGTACCTTCATTTGGCTCCACCCACCACAATCCTTTTCGATACCACTCCATCAAAGGTCCAGCACGACCAAACTAGCAAAGTGAAAATTCTCTATGTAAAACCTGTCATGAGGATTTTCGTCTTATGGACGAATTTATGAAACTCTTATTCAGTTATGATGTTTTTCTCAATTAATGTGCACATTTAGTTATTCTGAGAAAAATGGTCATTTTGACTTAGAATAAACTTAAGGTTTATTCATTAAAGTAAACCTGAAATAAACATAGGGTTTATTCATTAAGTTATGTTGTCATATTTGGAATGATTTTGATAAGATGAAATGTATTGTGATACATGGAAGATGATACTCCCTCTAAGACGACTTATCACCATGATTCATGTGTTTGTCTTCAGCATAAAGTTAATGTGTATTTGGTTCAAAATTACATTGATGGATGTTGGGATCAATTGGAAGAATGTTACAATATTTATAATATGATCCCATATTATAATACCGACATTTAATTTTCGTTAGTGTAATATATCACACCTTAATTTTACGTGATAACCATCTCGTTCAATAACTATCTTGATGGGAGACGCTATCTATATGGGCAGATGTCAAATTTAAATGGGTTGATCTACGCCAAGCCCCTCTGTTAGTTACGGCATTATCTTATCACGTCGTCAGTTTGTCCTTTAAGTAATGTACCTACAAAATATACATTAAGAGTTTTATAGAGAACAATAAACACATACCATCAGTATTGGAGGGGGCAATTGGCTAGAGAACATTTCATTTTCGTCTTCACTCAACCCTACGCATTTATAATCATCGTCTTTATCAATCGCTAGAGGTATGCAATCGTTCTTTCTTGTTTCTGCATTTCATTCCAAATTTTCACGAGTTTCGTTCGTGAATTGAGGAATCAGGATTGTTAATTACTCTAATTTTAAGTCTATCAAATATTATAATGAAATTGCTTCTTGAACTTTTGAGAATACCATATATCAGATGGAACACCTAGAACTCTTTGGGTCTATAAATTCTTACTGATAAACTAATAAAAAGACTTCGCAGTCCACGCTATTTCTTGTGCATTAACCTCATCGGTGATTGGATATCGCCAAGTCGTTGTCAGTATGTCTTTGTCTCCTAGCAATTTGGATCTCTGATGGAGCGCTTGTCCGAGAGAGAAAACCGAAAACCAATGTTTATCGACAAGCTATACGAGCACTTGGCTTTTTTTGATGATCCTTTGGAGTCAAGGTGTTACTTTTAGAATTCGGCGTACAACCACAATGAAATAGAATGCAAAAGCTAGAAAAAAAAATCAAGACACAAGATTTAACCTGATCTACATCAAGTTGATGATTTCATTATAATTCACTTATATATGTTACATCACTTAATTATAAGCGAAAGAGGTAATATATAGCTTTAAAAAGGCACTAAAACATGGAATTCCTTGTTCAAATAGATAAGATAGGAATATTGATACAAACTAATGGCCCATGCATTTGATTTCAGAGGCTCAAGTTTAGGCCACCTAAGTATGAAAAGGACTAAGCTCGAACTTAGTAATACTTGATTTAAGAGGCTTATCTAAACATTACTAAACTTTTTTATGTTGCGATTGTCAAGACTTCGTATGTTGAGCTTGATGATGCGAGAAACCTAACCTCACATGGCCATTTAGTCCGCTCACACATGCTTGTTGGGGACTCGAAACATAATCTTTGATTTTTGTCTCTAAACATGGTGTAAGGGGTCGATAGCATCACTAATAATCGATTACAAGCACGGTTGGTGATTTATTAAGGCATCGGAGGATTCTCATTTGATCCTGAAGACGGCGTATTTTATTTGACCAAACCTTTTTGTTTTTGCTAGCAATCTTTATTAGGTTATGGCTGGATCTTTATTAGGTTCCTCCTCTTTTCTTTTCTTTTTTTCCCCACGTTTGACCACCCTTGGGATCTAATAATTGAGTTCAGCCGATGTTTTTCTTTTCTTTTCTTTTTTTATTGGAAATGAGTTCTATAAGTAAAGCATATATATACCTAAAAAGTTCATGGAGCATCCCATGCCTCAACCATATATTTAATGTATAGTAATTTCGAAAGTTCAAGAACCAATTTCTCTGCCATATCTACACCTAGTAATCTGAATCTAACGTCTCTTATGATTAATCACCCAAGACGATAAATTATGCTAGTGAATATTTGGACAAAGCCAAATAATCGTGTGCTCTGCGAACAAGTCATAAAGCTTCAATATGGGAAGGTGAAAACTGAATTCAATTGCCTTAAATTAGTTAAGTTGCAGTAACTTTGGGAAAATTGTGCTAATTAGGATTAGTTTGGTGACAACTTGTTAAGATAATCAAGGGTGAAAATTTAAGGATCCTGCTAACATGACAGCATGGCAATAAAACGATAAAGTGCTAGGCATAAGATCAGAAGTAGATCCCGCTATGATTTCTAAATATTTTTTGCCATTCATAACATTTGCAGTTAAGATTGTACCTTTATACTGTTATACTGTCAATTTCTCAAATGCCAAAGTTAATTAGTGAGATCGTAGTTGACGAGGTCTTCATTGCACAATTGACCAAGCAATCTTATGCAAAAGAGTATATGTTAGGCGCAATCTTTATTCGTCATTCATGACATCAATTTTAAGGGAGATTTTCTCGTCCATTTTTAAAGATCAATTTAATCACGAAGCTTATGTGTTATGATTGTGAATAGATCCTAAAAGAAAATCATTGCCTAACGACATTGATAGGCATGATCATCCGCCCAAACAAATACACCAGCGAACTCATAGTAATTGCCAAACCCACTTTTGTTTTTTCCACTTTTTTTTGCTCGAACGGCCAATGGTTTTGTCTGTTTTTGTCCAACTTCTAGATCCCCTTTGGAAAACCCCGATTCTTTCTTTCTCGATGTCGTGACTCGAAAGAAATTGTTTCGATCAGGTGAACGGATTATCAGGTTAATTAGATTGACTAACCTAACGCGAACTCTCCTAAGCCCTACCGAATCGCAACTTTGGTTTTTGTTTTAATGGTTTTAAAATTTGGAGTCGCCACTAATTGTTCTTGGTAGGTCAATTTGAAACCTAAGTAAATTAGCGGGAGAACTAAATTACTTATACGAACCAGAGATTTTGAGCTCGGGGACTTGGTTACACTAGTTAATTAAAACTGATGCCCTTTCGGTACCATTTTATTTCATGAAAAATCATTTGAGAAGGCAAGATT
>JAGVVM010002940.1:0-47198 GCA_019149425.1 Psidium friedrichsthalianum
CCCCTCTCCCCCGAACTTTCTTCGTCGGACAGGTAATACACATCGAGGATCGAGCACTCCGGGGATGGGTACTCTTTTCTTAGCCCACTCAGCTACAGACATTTTGCCAAAGAAAGCTTTTTCCGACATGGAAAAATCATGGTCGACTCGGTAAACAAATCACTTGCGTAAATTTTATCTTTCTTATTTTTATCGGCGGCCTGATTGACGCTCTAACGTGGTTTCTATGGACCGTGCATTTTTCCAAAGACGAAATTCAGAAATATTTGTCCTTTTGCCTGGATGTCTCACTACGGGTTTGGCAAGTGTACTTAGGACACTTATCCCCGAATTTTGTGCTTCCCAACCCGAAACTCTCTGCCTATGTACAAAAAGCTGCCTCTTTTTTAAAACAGTAAAAGAACGGTGGGAAACGGGGCCCCGGGCCCTCCCACTGAAGCTCCATGCCACCACCTCCCAATCCTCTAGCCATCATGAAGACCCTCCTTTAACAGTTTGCTTTAGATTCCTCTATACGAATGCAGATTATTTTGCTTTGTCTGTGTGGCCAGCTTCGGATAAAAACTATGTCTGCATCGGGGACACATCTACTACTCTCGGTCCGTCATTGACTTCGATTTCCTCCCATCATCACCCCCACCCTCTCCTTATAGCGACTAACCTTCCCCATGACCCCGTCCTCCTACATACTCTGAAACATCAACTCCTACGAACCTCAACCCACTACTCCCCTATATGTCACATCCAACAATGATAAACAACACACCTAATTCTACACATAATTAAATATCTAAAGACCGCTATTCAGGATGAGAAGTGACTTCGGAACACACACCACAGCTGATCTGCAATGGATTTGCCCATCGTTTGGCCAAGCGCCGACGCTTCTCTAGAGGGCAAGTAGTTTCTCAAGGACTGTACTGCATCATGCATCACTTGTAGTAGGGGAAGGAGCTAAGCCTGTTCTCTACCTTTTTATCAATAACCTCCGCAAGCGTAAGCGTACCCCTCCATTCGACGCGAGCGGCTGTGTAATCCTACCACTGGTAAATGCCCGCTCAAGGTGATGCCAAAAGAGTCTACGGTGAAATGTTCCGCACAATGACCGGCCTCCAAGTAGGGGCTCACGGTTGAGAAACAGATTGTTGCAAGCACCGAGAGTAACTGGTAGATCACTCACACATTACCAACCACTGACACGCGATTTCAGAGCCCTCATCAACAAACGGCAGGTATTTGCAGCACAAATCTGCCCTGAGAGCAGGCAAATAAATTGCAATGGTCTGCCACCGAGATTACGAATGTTACTTAGTAAGCATGATGAATAAGAACAAAGCTAATCTGATGGCAGCATTTCACCCGCGATCGTAAGCAGATAAAGATGAATCCCATTGTCCATCTTCCCGCATTGGGCAGAAACCCATTCTTCCATCGCCAGCGCATAATAGAGCCCAGAGATGAATATAAAAGGGAAACCACTAGTGCACTCTTAATACATAGACGGCAAAACCTGCTTCTGAGAAGTTGTAGAACGGGGAAGATCTAGGGTCGTTTGTTAACTAAACACTTTAGCACCACACATTGACGCATGATGCAGTGCAACACACATCGATCTCACCAACCCCAGGAAAGCATCTCACTTTTCAGTCTTCCACAATACTTCGAGTGACATTGACCACCCCCCCCTCGTGATAATTAGAATGCGGACTCAGTTTAGAAGTTCTCTTCAAGGCCCTCTCTCCCCCCCCCTGCGGCAATCCAACCCCACCACGACGGGCAGGACAATGAATTCTTCGTGGCTCTACTCTTTCGTACTCTCACAAATCGGGATACTGTTAAAACACATACAATATACCCTCAGTCCCTTGACAATCATTCTTCCCCTCAATTCCCTTCATCACTTGTCAGGTAATCTGCCATCCATCTAAAACACCATGCCCTTCGGGCATTGCACCTTAAAGACGCCTATGTCAATGAGAAACTGAGTTTTCCAAGCCAAACTGCGACAGGTCAAACAACTTAGCCCCTTATCTGAACATGAAGCAATATTAATTTCCCTATCTTCATTTAGTAATGCTTCAAAGAGATCCTGGCTGCAATAGCCTGTTTTAACCGCCCCTGAAGTATCTGCTATAAACTAGCTGACACCACGCTTCCATCCACTTCCCCCTATCCACCCCTCTGCTCACCATTTGCTCACTAACCAAGCCACTTGTCTTTTTTCATACGAGCGTTCCTTCTCCTTTACCGCCCCTATGCCTTTTTCGATGAAATGTTGCACCACCCCTCCCACAACCACTTACACTATCCCTTGAGCAATCCCCTCATTGAATCCCACTTTGTGTCAAATGATGAGTATCACTAATAAAAACACCTCATCTACCATCCAAAATCAAAAACTCAGTTTTTAACATTCCTATTTGTTCTTACAGTTTAAACCTGGTGGTCGACATTCAAAATTAGAGCTCACCAACCCATTTCGAGTTGCTAGTTAAACTAGACAACCCACCCCCACAGGCCTGCAAAGACTTCCCCAGCCGTCAGCCAAATGGGATGGAACTGCCCCCTGCCCTAACCTCACTTTCAGCTCAATTTTCTTTAGCGCTATTCCGCTCAATGTAACCTCCTATCTGTCCATTATCCAAAATCCACTCGTCTCAAACTTAGGAGAAGAGACACAAAAGCTTAGATGATCATCTACAAACTGACATGAAGATCCTAAGAAACCACCAGCTGACAACTTATAAGTAGTCTCCAGACACAAACCTAGACTCTATCCAGAACGCCATGCGTCTATATATGGTTATGTCTAATAATAGAATTATCTCCAATAATGCCAAAGGTTTTAGCAGGAAAAGCTGTATGGGAGCAAGAGGAACTCTGCAAGCGATACGGTTCTGGTAGTTTCTTTGCATCAGGCAGCAGACTGTAAGCTTGAGAAGAGGGTATTTTTTTTATTTGTGCCTCATGACGCGCAGAGGATCCTATCTGTAGACAAAAGGTATAGAGTAGCTTGTTCAATCTGTGTTTCTTACTACAGAACTCGCTTAAGAAGCCAAACACCCACGCTGGTCAAATGGAAAAGAGAAGCCACAATGGCGTGGACAACTTCGTACTAGAAATGCACGCATCCGGCTAGAATGCTTTTATCTAAGGAAAACCTCCACACGAGGGAAATGGCTTGAATACCACAGTCGCTGTTTGCAATGAGGATAGTCATTTGTACATAAACCCAAGATGTTAGCAGATGGCTCAAAACCATGAGCAGGTTTAGGTAGTCCACCGGGTGACTTCCATACTAAGGTGAAAGTGCCTGGCCTATACTCTCGCTATTCCTGCCAATGAGTCAAATTTAAAATTTTCCTACAGCGATCTATTTAAGATAGATTGTGGGGAACCTTTTCACTTATGACAAAGAGAATACACTTTACTCCAGACCCCCGGTACATATATCAGAGCATGTATGGTACTGAGATCTTTAACACGTCAATTCAGCTCTCTCTCCTTCCTTATCACTTGCCTACCTCCCCTCCAAATAAATCTACTTGCACTGGCTCCCCTAACATGGCTAGACCCCGCCTCCACCGGCACATAAGCCCAAAGCCACTGCTAACAGATTTTTTTTTTTCATTTTTGACTAAGAAAGTTCACTCACCTGCAGAAATTCAAAAGCCAATCCTTGGTGCCTCTCAAAGCATCGTAACTGCTCGGACCATTCTTCAATTGAAATTATCATTGCTCGCCCTCAGTGATACTGTAGGACTGATATGACAGGCAACAACATGAGAATGCTATGCCCCCCCCATCCACCATGCACCTTGCGATTTGTTTAAAAAGATATTCTTCAGATCATCAATTCGTAAAGCTTCGCACCCCTAAACACTGACGAAGGCCCCCCTTCTCACGCAAGAACTACGTAACACAAAATTTTTCTGATCAAGGTTGTTAAACTTGGCTTGGGTACAGTGGAAAGCCAACGAATCAGCCTATGTCAGAGAGTAATTTCTCGCTGCCCTCTGGACCCGCGAACGAAGATAAACTTTTACACGATCGGCCAGACGAAAGAGCAGGCAACACGTAGCATTTGTGTTCGAGGAGTCCTGAATCTCCGAACCCCTCGATCGCTCGGACGAGCTCATCAAGAAATCCAGCAGTTGATCAAAATGGATGCTGTAGAGCTAACCGGAAAGGTAAGCATTCCAAGCCTCAAGATCCTTTCTGAGGAGCCAAATCAGATGGCAAGGTTTACCAGTGCAATTTCTACCTCGCTATCTCAGGAGCGCCAACAATTGCTTTCCAGTCGAAATTCGGTAATCTCGGAGCTCGTGAAAGCACTCAGCACACTGTTCTTAACTTCGTTTCACGTCTGGTGTGTTCCCTGTCTGAGTATAAGAACGGGAAATCACCATAAACATTTCCTGGATTGAACAAATGGCACCATTCCCTGTACCAAAAGGCACCATAAATGACGAATACAATTTCATCCTAAGTAATCGAAATCAAGGGTCAACTTAGGAAGAGAAATAAAGACCACGGTCACTTCGGAAAGGATCAACTCATGAACATTCTCATTACATTTGTTTGTTAATGATAAGTCAATCGTGGAAACCCTGTAATCCAAATATAATCCTGGTGAAAGCGCACAAACTAAGACACTCTTGATCCTCTACCACGCAATCATTCTCGTGCCAAAGAAATCATTTATTCCAAAGAACCAAGACAGAGAACACACAAAACAGGGCAGTGCATCTAACGTGACATGCAGTTTGTCCTTCTTATTCAGGCATCTCTTCGACTTGCCTCTGTCAATGAAGACCACAATCGCAGGCCAGCTATAAACTTTTCTCAGGAATTTCCCGGTGATGTTATAAGGGAGTTCAAATAGTTGATACATATACGGCTTCCCATTTGTTTCTGCAGAGAAATATGAACGCACTTTGCGCAAAGCATTTTCCCTAAAAATGATTGCCGTTGCCTATCGCCCCCGTAAATACATGAGTCGCATCGGAAACATGTTTATGCACTTATTCGAGATAGCTAATTTTGTATTAAAGCCATTTTACCATCGCACTAGTAATTATTTCAACCGCCCCGAACCACTCAGCATCGATCACTTTTTAGCTGGCAGACTTATTTTTCCACCCTAGATCACTTCCCATTTCCAATGACACAAACGCACCAATACATACCCGAAACGACTAACCTTGGTGCTAAATCTTTAGATGCCCCTCCCCTGCATTCACAAAAGGTTAGAAGTCATCTCAAACCTCTCTATGATGGACCATCTTCATTCTTAGTGCTATTCAAGATGAGATTTCATAGCCAATCCTCCGTGACAACAGAAGCTGCCACCAAAAAGTGGGAAATGTCAAGCACCTTCAGAACAAGTAAAAATCTAAGTTGCTGTCATGAATCCATGACCACAACTCTTCGATCTAAACTTCTAGGCTAATGACCTCCGGTACCTTCCTCATCGGATATATCGCGTGAGACAACATTAACATTCCACATGAATGAATCTCCCCCCGAGAAAAGAACAAAATATATGTCTCGAGTTAAATCACCCTCAGTAGCCTTGACCCTATTCCACCTCTTTTGA
Organism: Psidium friedrichsthalianum; assembly: GCA_019149425.1. Classification (NCBI taxonomy): domain Eukaryota; kingdom Viridiplantae; phylum Streptophyta; class Magnoliopsida; order Myrtales; family Myrtaceae; genus Psidium; species Psidium friedrichsthalianum. The sequence goes on from JAGVVM010002940.1 coordinate 5,600, forward strand.
AGAGTTCACATTCGTTCACCCCCGTACGAGGGCAGACGCTTTGCCATCCCCGCCTACCATGCTCATTGATTGAGTAAACTTTGAGACACACAACTTCTCGTACGCACCATGTGTGGTCTATCAGCTTCTCCTTCGTCAACATAATCATCCACCTTTACTTCTTTGGGACCACACGACTATGTCGAAGAAAGGAAAGTGCCAGGCAGGAGTAATGTTGCAGCTGATTATCATCAGAATGTTGAGCAACAAGGAACATCTTCTGCTATTGATGATGTTAACAAAGGCTCACAGACAGGACTTGAAAGAAGCACACGGATTACATCGAGAAGACTCCTCGCCAAGAGAACATTCACTGTAAGAACAAAGCCAAGAAACAATGGTCAAAAAAGGACTAGTTGGGAAAATCCTCAATCACCCTTCAGCCTGTCACGACTGTAATTGGAGGACGAAGGATGAGATGAGAACCAACCGGCTTCTGCACCAAAGAATTACAATTAATCTCAAGCATCCTCCCACCGACACAAGTAGAGGGAGGCTGAGGATCGGAATAACATCTCCTCAACAAATCCAGCAACTCTTTCAGACATCCAACTTTCAATAGAGTCTATGCCTTCCTTTCAGAACACCAGGCCAAGGAGACTTCCCTGCTCCAGCACATGATGCCATCAACAAGCTCTGGTGGAATGCACCTGACTTCTTAACAAACAATAGTTCAGATATAAGCTCTCTATAGCCATTTATCAGATGGTCCAGTTCACAAACATCCATCAATTCTACTCTCTGGCAGAAAGCCACAACCAGGGGAAGTGCAAGACAAGATCCAACTGTTATAAAAGCACTCTCATATTCCTTCATTACAGGAGTCAGAGCTCCAAACAAATGGCTTCGTGTGTGGAATCCATGAAATTATCAAGTCCTTTATCTTCAGTGTCGCATCCAATTTCCCCAGTTCGGTAAACTGCAGTAATAGAGCCGCCCAAACCAAGAACAAGTCCCGCCAAGACCCCAGCTGTGTCCTTCCTCCACAAATCACTGTCCTCATTCAAGAAATCAGGACTCTTATATCTACCATTCTCATGCATGTCATCGGAGAAAACGTTTCACATCTTCTTCGAAGAATCTGGGATGATGATTTTGTAAGTTCCAATATTTGTGAGAGATTAAAGTTCTGACAATGTTGTCCTATTAATTCAACTTCACCCATCTTGTAGGAACCTCTGTCAGGATTATCAGCAGTCTGCAGTCCTAGTTTAAAGATCCTGACATGAAAAAACCCAGCCAACTCCACAGGCTCCTTCACAAAGGTGCTTTTGCTGCTAGACAAAACCTATAGGCACACATGATCAGTAAGAAAACACAATTATCAGCGAGAAAACCTGCACTTGTCCCGTTACTATTCTTTAATCGGGAACACTAAGAAAACACAAATATTATAGACAACATGGGGACAGACCTCAAATTTACAGAAAGCACTCACTATGCAAAGTGGATACTCAAGTCCAAACCAAAGAAACTACACCACCAATCATAGCAGTACATTACAAAATATTTCCAACTGTAGGATTTGAAAGTTTTGAACCATCAGCATTTTAAAAAATAAAATGAAGTTTTATACCCATGAAAAGTATTAGTCCTCTCTGAACATGTTGCACACAAAAAAGAGTCGTTTTGTGCCAATGAAAAATTCATACATATGACTGACAGGTTGGTTTTGCTAGAGATCCATTTAACAGCTGATGAGCTAAATGATGATCAGATCTACAAAAATATGGTACTCGTTACAGTTTTGTTGCTTTTATCTACACTAGTCTTTTGAAAGTCAGAGCTTTAGATAATAGCAATTGTCCGCCTCTGCAAAGTCATTTCTTCTGGAACTGACAAAATATGAAGCATGGAATATTCGTTTTCTCTTATGGAGCATGAAATATTCTTTTTCACTTAGACAATAATATCTAATATAGTTTGACTGTGCATGAAAGAAATGTTTAGCTTAATGGGAAGTCTTTTCTAGCCAAGGGAAGTTCCAGGATCAATATTTCATTCATGAATTATACTACAGAACTAAGTTTGAACTGGATCACACCCTTTCAGTCCGGGTTCTTATTAGTCCAAACAGTTGAACCGGCCACTGCAATTAGGGTTTTAACACTAGTCTGTACATAAATTACATGCCTAAATAAATTATCTTCCTCTCTGATTGATTTATGAAAAGAACAGGAGCACCAAACAGGAATTCTATGAACCTCAATAAGTCCTGAGATGTTCTGGAATTTAGTTTATGATCCGTGACATGTAGACAGCTCGAGATCACTCCAAGAGAAATTGCAGCAGACCACTGCCGATGTTCATGTTCAAACTGGAACAACCAATTGAAAAGAAACTTCGACACAGCTGATATAACTGTATGAGCAGACTGAGGCAACACCTGACCATTTCCAGAACAGAAAATAGTGAGAACGGTTGAGAGTTCAATAGCAAGAATAAACTGTGCTGAATCTAAGCAATATGAAATCTTAGACATCAACGAAAAATAGGATAGTTTAAGTGGACTTATTTTTTTGACCAAAAAAAAAAAGTAGACTTATTTGTTTAAGTAGAGACTTATCTTGCCCTTAAATTATACAGTTCCGCAATTATTTGACTTCATCGCGATTGTCAAATGGGACTGCTATGCATTCAACGCTTCTTTGCTTTCAATGACAGATTTGTCCAAATATAAATCATATGGATTTGCAAAAACCATGAACTTCATGAAGTTGTAGTTTTTCAGAGAGATGAATTATGTGAAAACTAAGGTGGTATTGGGGAAAAGAGTAGTTTCCAATAAACAAAATAGGTTGCTAACAAATTTATAGATAAGACATCTTATCTTGGCAAATAAAATCAGATAAAATTATTCTGCAAATATAAGTTGATGGAAGGAGGTAGCACACAAGACCTAGCAAAAGATAATTATACTGGAGCAAGATCAATTAAGATAAATGAAATAGTATGACACAGTAGAAACAGAAGTTTCACATCCCTTAAACAATCTTTTGTTCTCTCCACCAAAGAAAACTCCAAATCATTGAAACTCCATATGGAAATTGGGTCCCAATAAACAGTTCCAGTCATCTGACAACTTTCGATTATTGGCACTAAGAGAACACCCATCCTTGCTAATCGACAAATTAAAGACCCACACTCTTAACAGTCAACACTATCTTGGACTTCCCCCCCTCCATAACAATACTGGATCAGCATGTCCAAGACAATTTCCAAAAAAAAAAATATATATATATATATATATATATATATATATCTTACTGCACAGAGTGCACCAAGGGCTAGCACAATATTCTCGGCAGATCTAGGAATGGCCTCCTCAGCAATTCTCATCATGCTCTGCATATCAACAGCGACGGAATATGATGTTTACCAAAGTCATACAAACCTATTGTTAATTGCAAAAGAATAATCCACCATGAAGAGAATAAACAACAAAGAGCACCTTCAAAATATCATGAGCAGCTTTAGATGATTTATCTAGAGCTACAGACGATACTTTAGCATCAAGAGACAACATATTAGCCCTAATCCACCGTCGCATGAAGGATTTCCACGATTGCAACGAAAGAAGTGCAAGGAAAGTATTTCTTGAGAGCTGAAGAGACGCAGCGATCTCCACCAACATGTTCTCATACAGAGCATGTGTATCCTAAGTCCATCAAAGTTAAGCAAGTATATGAGAAGAACCGTTTATGCTCGATATTAGAATCTCAATAATGGTCCTTATCTTACAGCGTAAGCTCCTTTCTTTATTGAATCTTTTGGAGTAAATGAAAGGCATAGCAGCGCTGCACCGGGACATTCTCTAGCACTTATTTGTCCTGAAAATGAAATTCTTATACACGTATCGGTTATGTGCAGATTACACAGACACCTATTGAAAGAATTAAATCAAATCGACCACCAATAAAAGTAAAAGCACCAGAGGACTCATAAATAATATTGTTCGTCTAAACTAACAAATTATGGCAATCTCATCTAAAAAAAGACCTAGAATTAATTTTCAGGGAGTCAAATGCTCCCAACCAATGATACCTGAAGAGAATATAACCTGAGGAAGTACATTGAGCAGCTTTTCAATCTTATTTGTGACAGCCTTTCTCTCCTTTACAAATCTCCGACGATTCCTATATTATGTAAATAAGGATTAATAAATGAGGTGACATTGCCACTTACCAGCAAATAAATAAGGAAACAAAATGTAAGTAAGTTGTCATACATGTGTTCATATGCAATTATCTTGACTTGAAACTGTTCCATAGAACCAAGTATTTCGTCATTTGTTTCTGAAAAGAGCAGAGATGTGCTTCTTTCCCTTAAATCTGGAATGACTTTTTCAATATCTGGTATCTGGAGATCAATAAAGAGTTTCGGAAGAGATATAACCAGAAATAGCATCTAGACTTACCAACGATATGATATAAAAAAAATTAAAAAGATCCTCCGCAGTTCATCAGTTAAAGGAAAAACAAACCTCATACTGGCTTAAGGCATCAAATGCGGAGGCCCTAGCCTTTGACCATTTAAATCCATTGCCATGTGTTGAGGCGGCTATGTCCCACAACATTTTCAAGACATGCCCTGATGCTTCAGGGTAAGCTTGTGCGTCCATTGCACCGCATCTTAGGAGAAGGCACATGCTACAAATTCATGGCACATTGTGGTACAGATAAGAAACGATTGTTCATAGAACTGTTTTATGAAACTCAATCACAGAAATTGTTGTTTGATTAAGCAACTAATAGAATTTTGAAAAGCTAATATGATGCGCAAGCAACTATCTCGTCCAATAGGAAGATAATAGGAGCACAATGAAGAACATTACACGAAATGTTATATAGTACAAATGTCTTTTTTCAGGGGGATAAAGTCCATGCAATCCTTTCCAAACTGAGGGCGGAAATGCAGCAATTATGTTAATCTTACCCCCATTCCATCCTCGCAAAGTTGTAAGGACTGCCAAAATTTACCTTATAAAGAAGAATGATGCAGATTATGTGCAATTAAAAATATATACCAACATCAGGAGCTCAAGGCACTTTCACCTGTGTGCTAGATTTGGGTCTTTGGAGTAATCTAGCATGTGCTTTCCAATGGCATCCCATGCTGTGTAGAAATCTGTAAAGATTGGGCATAAGAAATTGGATGTACTTCAGATAGTCCTCCCAAGAAGCGTAAACTTTCCAGGTGCGGTTCAAAGTATTATCCCATATGGAGGTAATGATAAAACAAAAAAAAACCTTGACTTCCGATCTGTTTGCCTTAAAGACATTCAACCTATTTATTTTCCATAACATTGAACCGAGTTTTGTAGATATAAACTTCTGTCCAATCTCATGTCTGCCATCTCCATTACCAAGTAAATTCAGTGTAGTAACCCAACAAAGCAAGACATACAAGTAAGATTGAGTAAATATCTGCATTTTTGCAAAACCTCGACTATTTACCTACAAAGGCATATCTCAAACGTATTTGAGTTCACATCACCACATTTAGCAGATGTGCTAAAGGATATTACTCCATATATGCACAATTCATTGCTAAGCTCATTTAGAATAATTTGGAGGGATAGTACCAGACAGAAAAATAATTTGATGTCAGAAATTGATTATACCGACTACATCAGCTTCACAAAGGTGGGCAAGACTTTGAAAACCAATCGCCTGAATGAGAGGATCTTGCAGTTCGATGCACGACTGTTAATCAGTCAACACATAATAAGTAGAGAAAAGAATTAAGATTAGGAAGAAAGAAACGGGCAAAAAGTAACAAATAATAGCTCTATATAACCATACCGAAACAGACAGGATAAGGTCCACGCCCCTATCAGGATTTTTTCTGCAAATGTCTCGAATGGAAGTGGCCATACTTAAACAGACAACTTTTTCATGTCTGAACTTGGCAAAGTTTTTCGGAAGAAGTATCCCCTAAGTCAGTGAAAAGGACAAAGAAAAATTATCAAAAGATAACAACAGATTAAAAGAGTCCTGATCTGTGCAAATAACATTATCTACAAGAGGCTGACATCCTGACAAATGCAACTACTCTCAAAAGAGGATTAATTTATTCCTCAGATTGACAGGGAGATCAAATTACAAATAGTAAGTTTAACCGCAGTGCCAAATTATTACAAGTTGAGGGAGGGACCAAATCCACATGCATATCTTATGAAATGAATGCACAGATTACATGGCTAAATGTTGCACTCCATGAAAATTGTCCTGCTCATTATTTGGTTACCTTTGCTTACATTTTAACAGGAAACATGCCAAAATTGAAAAGAACAATTCAATGAAATGGTAAGAATAACCAAAAAAAGAGAGGAAATATTCTTACTTGCAGACTTCCAAAAGCACGGTCATTAGTTGCCCAGGTCTGGCAAAGCAAACGGGTTGCTGCCGAATGCAAAATCCTGAATGTAATTAAAAGGGGAACAGCTTATCATGTATGCAGGATGAAACACATGTTAATATATAAACCTTGCAAATTGGAGATGATACTCTTGCATTTGACGAGCACCAATCAAATTCACGAACATGTCAATCAAATGCATGTGTAGAAAAGTGCCACGCGAATACTGGAAAGGATCGGGACAAACTACTCATTTAAGTTTAAAGCAACTGGAACGAGTTGGTACAAGGGGATGTTGGAGAGAGCGATTTTTATGAACCAAAAGGATATGATGACGCAGCAGTACCAAGGAGTGAAGCATTATAGTGCCTCAATCAGGCAAGCTAACACCTACAGTTTCCTGACCAAAGTCACTGAATCCATAGTAAAGCATGAAACTTGCACAAGTCTCCTATTAAAACTGACAAAACAGACCGCAATCTTCGCTGTATTTCATTTATGTACTAGGAATGGAGATTAGAACCTTTCTTGCATGGTCACATATTTTACGTAATGGAGATTTTATATGGAAACGTGACTACAAAGATGAAGTGCTCCATGTAGTTCACTTAATCATGCGCCTTAGTACAATTATAAACATACGAGAGCATTTAATCTCCGACAGGCTACACAACATGGAAACACTACCTTTTCTACTTTGTTATGCCCCAAAGGAAAATGATGACACAAATAGAGAATCAGGAAGAGATATTCACTACATACAGATTTGTGTTATTGTGAAGCAATGGCAAGATAGTCTGAACAATGAGAGGAATCATCGAGGAATTTGAAGCAAGTGATGGAAGCATCCCCAAAACTTTCAACTGCAAAAAGATAGAAACAGGAGCACAAATGATGGCTAACTTGTGCGCGTTGTAGTGGCCGCTATAGTTAATAAAAAAAAGTCACCAAACTCACCAGCATATCACCCCGTCCAACATCTTTTCTGGCAAACATATTAGTGAAGAAAAGAACGCCCAGCAACAAAGGAACTCCCAGTTTGGGGTCTACAAGACCCATCGCAGTCAAAACATCTACTGCTGCAGGCCCTAGCAACTGATGTGTCACCAAAACACTGGCCACCGTGCAGATTCTCATTGGCATTTCTATAGAAAAGTTCAAAATTGCATGATTGAGAAAATATATAGCAAATTTCTTCTAATTATGCAAAACAGACAAGTCCACATGATGGATATGAAAACTTTACGAATTATGAAAAACTATTAAGAAGTAACCAAATACCAGTCATGAGTACTTCTTGAGCTGGTGTCACAGGTAGAGAGCGTTTTTTCCTGTCAGCTATCATTAAAAAGAGTTCTATCAATTTAGATGCCCAAGGCCTTCTTACATGAGGTACTCCTTCAGATTCAAGTGTCCCGGAGAAAGCCAAAGTCTCAATAAAGAATTTCGATGATGAGGATAGATCCTGAAATGAGAAAGGAGAACCATCTATGGCACTTGTCAACTGTTGGAACGAAAATTGTGTTCCTGTGTGCTAACAAACTATCCACTTATTCCTTATTATGCATTAGAAATCGCAACCATAGAAAAAGATGCATTAACCCAATGAAACAAAATTTTAAGGGAGTGATGAACCTTCACTCTGACAACAACTGTTAATCTAATTAGCCTCGTGACTCTTGTCAAATCATCACCTAAAATACCAGCATCTCAAATTCTTTCTTTAAACTTTCTATTGTTTAACATAGTAAAGTAGAAAAGCTATGTCATGAAAACAAAAGAAAAAGAACAATAGGTTCGAGAAGGAAAGAGGAAACCTGTGACCATAGTTGCTGCAAGAGCCTAAACATTATTTTCCCGGGTACACTGACTGATTGAAATTGCTCTTTAATGGGAATGTCATTCTTCAGTACTATCAGTGGCTTCTCTATCATTTGTTGCAATATGACAATCAATTCACCTGCTGCTTCTTTGATGGATTTAGAAGGTGATGACATGAGACTGATGGCAGGAAATATGAATAAGAGCTCTTCATGGAAAGCACATCCAGAGTTACCATCCATGTATCCTTTAACACATATCAACGGCAAAGTAAGAAAGACACAATGGAGCGAGGAAAACAATGACTACATTTGTGATTAAGTTATTCGTTCGAATGTAACAACCAAAGTTGGCCAAAAACAAGAGGGGAGAAATTTGAGGTCCCTATCACAAAAAACTAGCATCATAAACAGGCAAATAATATCAAGAAAGACAATAATCACCATTTCTTTCACTTGAGTCTAAGGACAGTAAATAACATCCACCTTCTACTGTTTAGCACCTCCCATGTATTCCTCTTCTGAAGCATAGAATGATTTAGCAAACCCATAAGATATATCCAACAGAGAGTGAAAATTGATATCCAGCGCACATTGTCAAATATCAAGCACAATAGGACACAGAATTCTGAAAACTATCAGCTGTTCAGTCTCAGTTCTTAACTCAATATTTCAAAAAATTATTGATTGCTATCCTAGCTCATTGTTCTGACAATCCCAACCCCAAAATGACATCTAATTGAAAGAGGATTTTTCTCAAACCAATATAAGTAACCAAAACTGCCGGCCTAGAGAACTGACGACCATGGTCCTAAATTTAACTTCAAGTCATTCAAGGTAAACAGAACAGTCTCATAAATACAGCAAATACCCTGACATTTTTCAGTAGTCAATGCTAGCGTATAGACCACCCAAGCACAATCCTGAAACCCTTCTATCAAGGATAAAAGCGATGATAGACATGATAAAGCTTGCTACCTGAATCAGTTTGCCACTTCAAAAGATGGAGGATGACTTTCAATACTGAAATTTGTTCATGCTCAAGTTCTGATTGAACTAGAACAGTGAACAAGGACAAACTGATTGACGTTAGTTCATGCGTGTATCTCAGACCAAGATCTTTCTGTACAAGCAATAAGCGCTCTGTCAATTCAACAATGGGCTCACTCCATCTAGAGTGTTTGAGAGGATGGGTGCCTAACTGGAGAACAGTCTCCAATAGCTCCACTCCACAAAGCTGAATATCAGTAACCAGCTGTTGAGCAAAAAAAAATGCAGAATCGGCAATGAGGAGGCAAGTTTCAGGGAGACAACCCAATTAAGATTCTACAGAATGGTATCCTTTGTTTCAAATATCAACTTGAGCCCTAAAAAGCTTTGAAATCATCCACAATCATCCTTGCACAGCAACTAAACAATCCAAGTTTTCTTGACACAAGACAGGACACAGGAGTATTTTTGTGCTTGTCCTGATTATCGAAGAGATGGAATGATTAGCAAGTAAACAATTCAGAATGGCTAGTCTATATATTCGACACAGCGAGGTCTTAATGGTAAAAAGAAAGTTGCCATCATACTGTTGCCAAAAATATATGACTTTGCGAAATCAAAAGAGAAGAGGTATATCAACCTGGGATTTGCCTCATAATTGCATTTACTGATTAAGGAACTATACAGCTCAATGATAGAGGATTGGAAATTCAAGGAAAACTGAGGCCCTGACATACCATTTGTGCTGCAATAAAATGTCTCAAAACCACTATAAGTGCCTCCACCATGTGCCCAGCAAAATCCATTAAGCTCCCAAAATCCTGAGGATATTCTGCTAGTTAATAAACTAATTGTCTGCATTCAGTCAAGTTGGGTGTGGGGGTGTGTGTGTGAGAGAGAGACAGAGACAGAGACAGAGACAGAGTATAATGGATTTAAATGAATCAAAATAAGTCCACTTTCTCTTGAATGTAAACACTCACATCAGCACTCTCGTGCGGGAAGTACTTCATACATCGAATCAAAAGCTTGAGAATAGGAATTGCATCATCAGGCAATGAGCAACAAATCGATGCCATTGAGGTCAATAAATGCCTTGCAAACAAAGCCGATGAGGAGTCCGAAAATGGTACTCTCAAAATCGAATAGTACAAGAGCGGCCTCAAGAATTCGCATGCTTCCGCCATGCCAATTTGCTTGTTCTGCACGATAAACAACAAAACCTGTCGCACGAGTTCATCTCGGGCCTCAGCTCGGCACAAAAGAACCTGTCATCATGATTGACGTCGCATCAAGGACGCAAAATCCTAGTAAAATGAGAATTTGAAACTAAAGCTAATGTCACTCTCAGACCATAACTTCAGTCCAAAATAAAGCGACTTGTGTCTCACACCTTAATGAAAGGATGAGCCTCCGTCGAAGCGAACCGCCAAGAACCGTCGCTCCTCTGAAATCCCAATCGAATCAGAAGCCCAATCCCTTTCACGAAGAGACCGACGAACCTTGGCTCCGATCCTTCGAGGGCGGACTGAAGCTCCAGCAGCCCGCGAGAGTGGTCCATTTTCGAGTCGGCGACGAGTCGGCACAGCTCGCGCACAGATTGGTCGACGACCGCGGAGGAAGCAGAGAGGAGGCATTGAGTGATGGCCTCGCGCCCGGGTTCGGAGTCGGAGTCGAGGTGGTTCGGAGCGGATCGGAGCTTCGAGAAGATGGAGATAACGGCGAGCCTTTGGAGAGAAGGCTGTGGAAGCCGGAGTTTCTCCAGAAGCGGAGCATACGACTCCATCGCTGCAAGCCCAGTGTAGCGGGATGGTGATGTTCAAGCGTTATGAACAGAAAGCAATCGGCGTTACGGTGCTCAGCGGTCGCCGGACGACCGAGCGCGGCGAAATGACCGAGCGCGGGTCAGTTTGAGTTGATAAATCGATCCGATAGCCGGTTCGACCGGGTCCTGCCATTCTTTAACGGGCCAGGCCTCCTGAGCTTGGCCCGTCCAGAACGTCGCGGGCCTGGGTCCGGATCCAGTAGAGATCTGCCCGGACAGAATTGAATCGGTTCGGTCTGGGCCTAGCTTTTCTCCCCGGGATGAAATAGAATAAACCTTTTAGACCAAATTAAAAAAAAGAAAAGAAATAGAATAGAACTTCATTATTGCATTTGTTTTGTAGAGGAATCGCATTCCCAATTTGGTCGAAATAAAGCACATTAAGACTTTATTAAGCTCAATAACAAATAACTATGTTATGGCCTAATCTTAAACGACAAAAAGCAAAGTAGAGTTCGATCGGAGCTGAAAGGAATAGAAAATAATATGAGAGAACAGGAGAGGGAAAGAAGTTCGTGTAGCATCCATTTACCAAATTTGATTTCACTCTCTTGCACAAACCACGCATGCTCCTCGATTCAATAGCCGATTCGTCCTCTCAAGGACATATTTTCACGGGATATCCGGGTCATCTCTTTTTTTCTGAAAAATAATGAAGGCTGTCGCTTTTACAAGAACACATTGAGCCGATGGAATAGCCTTTCTTCGATTCGTTATCATAACTTGAAAATCAAATCAAACTCGACCTGTCAATATTGACTCGACCGCATTTTACGGGACGGCCGTCGATCTGTGCCGAAATTTCCAGATCCCTTTTTCGAAAAGATAATCTAGACACAAGAGTTAGGTCTCATATCGGCTACGAGGTTGTAAAAAAGATGGCTTTAATTTAGAGGCATCACTAACGCACCCTATACATCTATCTAAGCGATGTCATTCTCTGGAAAAAAAAAAGACTTGGTGCGCAAATTTCTTGATCGCGACTGTAATGCACCGTTGATTCATTGATGGGATGCAAGGCACGCGCTCCAATCCGTTAAAGTCACCGCCCCAAATTCATCTTCGATCAACACTGTCCTGTCTCATGATCGCCACCTTGGTGGCATGCTAGTGTTGATGGTTCATGTCCGGCCATTTGAAGCATTCGAACCCTCGTCAGTGTCGGAGTGTGCTGCGCATCGATACCCCATCCGTTCATTGGGTAATACGGTACGTAGCTACCTCCCTTATCACGTAAGCGTGACACGAGCCGCTCCTTGTTTGAGTCCTCCTCCTCAAGTCAGGCGCCTACTCGTTGATCACACAGCCATCGAAGCGCCGTTTTGACGACGAAACCCATTTCAAGTGACGAAACCCGCAAAGGAGAGCATCCGAGCAGTGATTATAGAGATTGGTGGTGCCCTTTCGAGTGCGGGCAACGTCGCACAATCCCTTTCCATCCAACTCCGTAATGGAGGTGTCATGATGCAGAAGGGCAGCCGGATCAAGAACAAATAGCCTAACGCGCCAGGCTCGTGGTACAGAGGGAGGCAGGCTAACATGCGCTCGTAAGCGCATTAGTGAGGAGGAATCAAGCAATGGGTAACTAACGAGGGACGGACGGACCAACTAATACACACTGGCGCATATGATTCAACGGCTTTCCAACGGATATACAGCCAACTAAATATGTAGAAACTGCTTAACTTAGGATTCAGACTCGCTCTCGATAATCTCCCCGGAACGGGAAATCGGACTTCGGCCGCGAGTCCCTCACGTTCAAACGGTTAATTATTCTACTAAAAGTGCAAGTCTAAGCACGAGCAGCGGGACTTTGTCTTGCGTAGCCGCGAAACCGTAACGAAGATCAACCCCCTCCGACCAAATGTTCCTCGCGTCGATCCCAGGAAAGACTTCGCGGAGAATAGTCAATACTTGTCCTTTTCCCCGTAAAGGCAAACTCCCCGCAAGTTCCCGCATTCTTTGCATCCGGCGCACGGTGGGAACCGGGGACGGATGGTGGAAAAGGCGGAAAAGTCCACAGAGAACAGTCCCACGTTGCTTTCTTGACAATGCATGTCGACCACGGGCCAAGCTCTCTCCACCTCTTTTCGGTTCGCTTTTCCGACCGCATTCAACTAATAACTAACGCGAAAAATTCCCCCCGCCCCTTTTACACGGCGGCACCACTTTTCAACGCGTGAACATGTCGAAACGAGCCATAAACATATTTCTTAACTCGTACATGACTGGGCGAGCTGTTATATAGGTTCGTTACGTTCAATAATTATGTTTGAACGCAATACGAGTGCTGAATAGGTCATAAACGTATCGTAGATAAGTTTATGCATGTCTACGACTTACTTAAACCCAATTTATCTATACGATTCTCTTTTTATTCTGTCTCCCGCTCACTCGCTTTACACTATCACCTTAATTTGGGTATGGATTTTTCTATAAGTAGTAAAATACGAACTTATTTTAGAAATATTGGTCGGATCTCTTATGAGTCACTATATATATTGTCAAAATGAGTCGGTATATTTATATTACGTGTAAGTTGATCGAAATAGATTTAAATGGGTCTATTCAGGTAAGACTAAACCCAACTCGATCCACTCATTTGACTGGTCTAGCATTGCGGGACTAGATATGAGCAATTCATGGGTCTGGAAACGTGAAATTTGCTTGTCGGAACGAGTTTTTGAACTTGAAACTTGCCATGCATATCTTAGAGCTCGAATCTACCCTGTCACAGGCTTTAGGATTGATTTTAGGGTATACTCAGGTTTCACCTATGTTCTTAATTGAATGATAGTAGTGAATTAACCTTTAATGACCATCGTAAACACAATTATATTTAAACACACGAAGATTATGAAATGTTAGTAAAGTAAAGTTATCGATCATGAATATCATTGGAAATGGAAGCTTGGACTAGTGATTCCATCTTACACACTCATCACATTATGTCATTGAATACCGCATGATTGCACAAGGATTTGATCCATGTTAGGGGTTCCAAGTTCGAAATCTATCCATCGCAGTCGGTTCTCTAGTTTTTGAAACCCGAAATCGAATCGATTTTCGATTCTACCCTGAAACTATGCTTATTCCTACGCGCGACGGTGACGCACGAAGAAGCAAGTCAGCGATAGGCAAGAGCTTTCGAGATTCGAATGCTGAATCGCCCGAGATGGGTATCGCGCGGACGGCGTGTTCGGTCGGGTCGCGTCGCGCCGGCCGCTCAGCCGCACCGAATAACTTTCTCCCCGTTTGTCCCTTTGGCGTCGATTGGGCCTGATCAAACGTCCACTCAATCAGTCATATCCCCAAAGATTGAAAAGGGAAGGGCTATTAGACCGAGGCTGCATCGGCTTATCGGGCCCACCCGATCCCTTGGGCGGTTTGTGGTGGCCCGCGAAGTGGATAACGGAGTAGACCGGGGCTCGGCAGCGACTCGTGGGGAGGAAGCCCTTTTGCTTTTTACTATATTTGGATCGCGACGCTTCGTACACCTGTTCATGCCCTTCGGTGATCCGTTCTTGGGGTTGGGCTTCGCGTTTTTGCACGACAAAAGAGAGGGACAAATAGAATCTGGTGACGTCATGGGAGTTGAAATCTCTCTCGTTTCAAGGAAGGAGAGAAGAGGAGAGGGGGGCCAGAAGAAAGGGAAAAAAGTGCCCACGCATTTTGCCCCCTACATTTTGGGTAGGGGGTGTGCATGGTCTAGGCCAGTCCGGCTCTCGGGAGTTAAAATCTCTCTAACTTCGCTTCGCTCTCGTTTTAGAAAGGAGAGAAGACGAGAGGGGGAGAGGGGGCAGAAGAAAGGGAAAAAGTGTCAACGTCTTTTGCCCCCGGAATTTAGGGTTGTGTATGGTTCGGACCGATAGTCTCGATTTTCAAATTTTCAGGACTAAAGATAGGCTCGGGATTGGCGATCATGTCCGGTCCCAGTGGGATCGCTAACACCAGCTGTTTATAGAAATCTTACCACTTGATCTAAACTAACAATTTTCAATTTCAACCATCCAACCAATAAAACTTGCACATGACTACCGTACAACTATTACATGGGTACTTATAATCTTAAAATAATGAGAAAAGACTAAATTAGGAAGAAAAATACTTAAAACAACTGAAACATGATTATAGTCTCGCACCATTCTCCTCGAATTGAAAAGAATCAAGTTCAAAATGGGTTACACTTGTATTTTATTGAATACAAGTGCGAACAAAATAATAGATTTGTATAGTATAGTCAAGATAAAACATAGATTGAATCACCTTAACCCCCCCCCCCCAAAAAAAAAAAAACATAGATCGAATCAAGGCAAAACACGATCGGAGACTGTATATCGACAAACACGAGCAAAGGCTACATTGTGAAGGCAAGACATGAACGTCAAGCGAGAGGAGAGGAGTGAGTGTCGAGCAGAAGATGGAAAAATTAGGTTAACTAGTTCTTCAAAAATTTCTAATTATATATACGTATTTCGAGCGGTCTGATCCGGTCCCATCCATCGTGAAATCGGAGACTAAACTGATTGGTCATCGATTCCATTATTGGGATCATGGACTGCCCTGCCCTCCTCGAGCATTAGGCCCAGCCGATCCAGACCGATTCGGTCCAGTTTGCTTACCCTTACATTTAGGTGATTTTTATTTTTTATTTTTAGTTTCGATCTGTGCCCGCACGATCGGATTGTCATTCGACCCTCGCTGACATTCCATTTGCATTTGATTCCCTCTGGCACGACGAGCTACAATGATGTCGAAACGTCGACCACTAGAAAGTCGACCGAGCGATGAATCGTCTGGCCCGGGTACATCGATCGAATCCCGCATTCGAATCATAATATCTCACGCTCAAATTAGTTTTACAGGGAATCGAAATGTGGACTAAGCTAAGTTTGTCCAAAGAATAGAGGGACCAGAACCGAACTCATTGTTTCCCGATAAAAGGAGCTCATCTTTCTTTTCCTTTTCCCAAACAATGTTTGGCGCATAACATCACCGGGCAGGACAAGGCGAGCATCACATTTCTCGGGCGCTGTCTCGTGACAATTACAGATGCCTCCCTATTCAGGGCCTCAACTCTCTTGCAGAATTAGGTTTTGTACGTCGCCATCTGCGAGGAAAAGAAAAAGGCCAACAGATGATGTATATGCCCGCTTTGGTCGCATCATAATCGTGTTGAAACTTACTTAAAAGTAGTTCAGTTCAGTTTGCGCGTTGATTTGGATCTCTTCGGTTCGGTCCAACGATTCTAAGCGTTTCGGCTTGCCCTCGAAGGTGAGACGACGGCAAAAACCCCGATCGTTTCGCAAATTTATTGCGTTTGGTAATCGGGATAAAATTCGAGATAAGATAAAACTTATTATATTGTGCCTGCTCAAGACAGGATAAAAGTGAGATATAAGAAGGATATAGTCCAGATAAAATTATCCCATGGGAATGTAGATAAAGGTGAATGGAATTCGTAATATATATAATGTAAAATTTTTTTTTTTTAATAACATGGTCCTTGAATTAACAAAATTAAAACATTAGTAGAATAAGAATATAAAAAATATTTGCTTCTAATATAAAAATAAAAAATAACAAAACGAAAACAACAATTTCATTACTATTTTTCCTATTTTTATTTATATATTCGATTTCTTTCTATCTTATATAAATTGAATATATATAATACTAATATTTATTACATATTTTAGGTATAGGGGAAAAGAAATTAAAAAAAATAAGTAATAAAAATGAAGTAGGCAAGACCGTCACGAGAGATTCCTATCATCACCGTTTATCTGACTTTCAGGTTCATTCATGTTGATATGTCATTCATATCAAACGGTGGACAAAATAGGATGTGAAAATGTCCGACTTTATCATTGCTATTCACCAAATGGTGGATAGTATATGGCAAAATTCACGAATTTCATATCTTATCCTATCATGGCTAGAAATTCAGATTACTAAACTTAGTCCTCGAGCATCAATCTACAGCTCAACTGTGTGTGCTTTCAGGAGAGACATGACAGAAATCGCCACGCATGCTGCGGATCTGCATTTCACGGCATCAGATCCCGACCGACAAAGAAGTCAAGTTTTGACATCCGGAGTCACTTTTTCTTTTTTTTAACCTCCCCCCCGGGCGCGCTTTACATGCCTCGAAACCGAAGACAAGAGAGAAAGAGAGAGAGAGAGAGGCTCCAACAAGACAACGAGGAAAGAAAGTTTCGCTCGTTTCACACCACAGCGGAAGCTGCTCGACACAGTGGAAAAGCGCGCGAGAGGACCTGCGGGAAAAGAGAGGACCCGATTGGACATTTGAGATTTTGACCCCGGATTTAATGACCGTTGATTGGAGTTAGCTTCCCCAAACGAGGGCCACCCCCAGATTCCAGTCTACCACAGAGAGATTAGGCTTTTGACAATTCGGAGATCGGTTCGAAGGACATTTTGCTCGATGGTTTGAATTGAAAATGAAAGCCCTTTTGACGACCAAAAAGAGAAAAGAAAAAAAAAAAAAAACTTCATAAGATGATTCTCTCGCTTGACTTGACTTGTTGTCCCAGGCCCCGTTCTACCGGCTAGCAGCTATTTGAAGCCGGTCACGAACCGAGAAAGTATGGAGTTCGTAATGAATCTCGCGAGTAATTAATTTCAGAAGGGCAATCTCACAGATTGAGATTGAGTTTCGCAAAGTACTCATCTCGTTAATAGGGTTTGCATCTTTTCTTTGTCCATCGGGGCTATACGTTTCCAAACTTTGAGTACATCTAGGCGATTTCATAAATCACACCTACTAACTAACATGCTTAAAATAGTTATTGACACGGTATCGAAAGTTAACAATATCAAAATCGGTGCATTTGAGATTTTACTACCACCAATTTAAGATTACCACAAATGAATACGTTTCTCCGTGATTTGAGTGATCATCATTTGCGATTTGTGTGACCATCTTATAGGACTTTTACATAAATTTTTTTTTGGTTGATTTTTCTTTTTTTTTTGCATAAAGTTAACTTGGAAGTAAGATCTGTGTTCATCAGATCTCATCAATTCACTCCTTGATCATGCTTGTGCTTAGCTTCCGTTGCTTAAATTACCACCCATTTTCACGTATGTTCAGACCCATACAAATCATGCTCTTGAGAGGTTTTTTTTTTGGTCAAAACAACATTTCATTCACTTCCTCAAAATAGAAGAGACAACTTCAAAACAAAATAAATTTTAGATAAGAAGAGAAATCATCAGAACAAGATTACGAATCACACACTTAAAAAGCATGTCTATAACTTCTTCACACCAAAATGATGGATGATCACCGAATCCGTCTTCACTAATGAACGCTCATAGAATTGAAGTGTCGGCATTTCGGTTTGGACCCAGGATTTAAATTTCGAACTTCAAATTCTTTTTCATTCCATGAATGCTTGATTGAGTCGCAGCAATTAATTTTAGTCAAACCCCATCAAAAAAGACGTGCACATCCCTTCTTTTTGTGAGCCAAAAATGTTAGGAAAAAACATCTTTCGAATCATGAAATCTCTGGTTCTGGACCTTCTGGTTCATTCCCTTTCTCCTAAATATTTCTTTTGCTGTCGGCATATGATGTTTTTTGAAGGAAATTTTTTTTTTGCATGATTGGCTTACAATCTCATCCAAGAAAGCAACCTCTGTAAAAAAAAAAAGGGCAACTTTATGTGTTATTGATTGCACATTTTGCTCATATAGCTTCGGAGAAAATCGTGCTTTGATTGATCTCATTCCAAGGATGGTGCATGCTTTTAATTAAGATATGGCCGTCAAACCTACAATTTTGAAAAAGTTCACGCAGGTTGGTGGATGAGGCAAACAATCACCAGACCCACTTAATTAATTTGACTGAAAATGATTTAAAGTTCTATTAGGAAAAAAAAAATTACGGTTGTTCGTGTGATTCTTCGTTACGCGAGCTCTATAGCCGACTCTTGCTATGTTCCGGAATTTCTTTTCTTTTTCATTTTCAGTTTTAATTTTTATGATTTCCCTCGGCTGATAGCCGAGCCTTGATGACGGCTGGTGACTGGCCAAAGGTGCGGGCCGGTGAGGCTCAGCCTCGCCCGTATTTAGTGAGACCAAGCCTCGTCGGTTCTAGAGAGCTCGAGGCCAAGCATTGCCGGGGCCCGCCGACCGGCGAGGTAGAAAAAACAAGAAAAAAATTAAGAATTGAAATTTGATTATTTTACTCAAGACAAAGTGACGAGATTGAAATAAATTTTTAAATGAGATTCAATTACCAGAAAACATTCTCAGCCACATGTCACCAAATAAGGAAAACTAACAATTTTCCTGAAAAATAATTTTCCCGAAAAGTATTTTTCTTTAGCACAGCGTTGTCTATGAAACGAACGCAACCCTAATATTATCCGCAAATATATGTTTTTATTGGAAACAAATGATCCTTTTGGTATTGATGTGTATATCGAGCTGTACTTGTGTTTCATTCTTCAATCGATCAAGGACATTGCTGAGTAATTGTTCAATTAACCTTGAAAGTGCAAATATCCGTCAAATCATCCAAACTTTTCAGAGCATTGCAAAATCCATCCTTACATAGCAAATGACTTTACTAGAACCAAAGAGAAAGAGAGAAAAAGCTAAACCCATTCTCTTGAACTTTCTTTACACCCTAGAAGCGATTTCGGCAACAATCGTTAAATTTTCTCTTAACTGCCCACTTTTATGAATCGTGCAATATAGCAAGAGATGTCAAAAAGTAATGAAATGGGGAAAGTAACGTGAAGTTGTGGATTGTAGGCCACAGAGTCTCTCGGAGCATCCCGCGATAATATTTGTCTCAATATACTAATAATTTCGATATGCATAGTAGTGTGGTAGCGCGAATAATTGCCATTACTGAGACAGTACCGTTCCAAGCATATACGGAAAAATTGGCAAAAAATTCTTAAGAATATTATGCGATGGGCAATTCGGTCATAAACATTTCGATTTTGTCAATTTTGTCTTAAATCTATGACGATTTACTAATTTAGCCATAAACCTTTAAATCTTGCTGATTTATTAGTAATATTTTTGACAATTTCTCAATTTAATCCTAACCCTTTGACAATTTGTCAACGTACTACTAGCTCCTTTCGGCCAATTATCTAAATAATGGTTTAGGACTCTCAATTGGCAATTTTTTTTAAAAAAAATGAAGACTAAATTGAAAAATCGTCAAAATATTTAAGATTAAATTGGAATAAGTGAAAGTTTTAGGATTGGATTGGCCACCATATAATAGTGTAGGACTTTTTGGATAATCATCACATACCGTAACGGTCGCAAAATCATAGAAGCACAGGATCGCCACGTTCCGTTAAAACCCACTCAACCGAGATGATAAGTAAGCTCCCTCTAAACCCCTTTTTGAATCCCATTCAAGCGAGCAGACAAAAGCAAGCTCTCTCTAAGGTAGTCAAGAAATGGCAAACCGTCGCCGAACCTTTGATCTGTATTCACCTATTGCTTTAATCATCGGGTCGATGCGACTTCTGGTCAAATGAAAGCATGGTTGGCATCACATGAACCCCAATCTATCTAACGAAGTGGCACGATCAAGATGCCTAACGATTAGAAGGATCAGATGGAAAAGAAGCAACTTGACCTAACCACATGGGAATATGTATGTAAATTCAGGACATGAAATGAAACTCAACCAACACAGAACTGCCCACAATTCCAATTCAATAGCCACAACTATTTAGCATCAATCATCCATCACACTATCCAACAGCAGAAGAACAGTCGCGAACTGATCGACTTTAACCCACCAGGAGTATCATATCCCACTATATACACACCACATATCCATGAACCATATCTACCCAGCAGTACTTATGCTCCAGAAACCCTAGAACCACACACATAACTTCCACACACAATAATCTTAGACATCATTCCTCCTTCTGATCATGATCTCCGCTGGGGGCCACCGACCCATGGATTATAGTAGAAGGGTAAATAGAACCCGGGATTGTTCTCGTTGAATCTAGACGACCCTCTCGTGATCCGGAATAGTTTTGGGCCTGGGTTAGTCCCCGGAATGCGCTGTTATTCGCCATCTCATTGCACGCGTGGCGCATCAGGTCGGCGTTGGTCGCTCCAGTTCCTTCTGGAGCCTGATGACCTGCCCTGTGGCACCGAGATCGCCCCCACGCAGCGTACACAGGGTCCTTCATACGGCCTCGGCCTCATAGGCAGAAAGTTGACGGCGTCCCCCTCTGGTGGGGTTGGACCTCGTGAGGAGCTGCTCACATTGCTCGCGCCGAGATCTTATGGACATTGGCAAACTTCTGGGCTCCTCGGGTGGGAAATAGGGGGCGAACACACAGTCGGGCGAATTTCCGCCTGAGGAACTTGCGGCCGCGCAGGGCGGATTGGAATAGCTCGAAGAGCCATCTAACTGCGTGCAAACAAACTCAAGTCAAAGGACACGATCAATGCTATTAATTGAACAAATCATATGCAGAATATCAAGAATTAGGAAGTATAAAAACAGGAACGTCGCAACATGTGATTTTTCGGAAACTTTTCCCGGGAAGACAACAGTCCGAGAGCCATAAGTTTAGCTGGTTCAGTCAGTGCGATAAGTACTAATCTATTGTGAAATTAATCATAGCGATCTGATTAACAAATACACTAGGGGCTTTCACTGCAGCATGAAGTTTAATTAATTTTTTTTTGCTGCTAATAGCACATAGATCCTCCCCTATTTCAGACATGTCTCTCGGCATATCTTTCTCCAAGATCGCTTTCTTGAACTCAATCCTGGCTAGGGTTTTAACCCTTTGAGTCTTCCGATCAAGAGCTCTCTTTTACCAGAAGTTTACAAAGAAGCCTACTACATGAAACATGTGCATAAACTTGAACACAAAGCCCGCTCTCTCTCTCTTTTTTCTCTAGATGATGAGCCTATATTCCCTATGGCAAAACCTGCATCAGACCCTACGGCCATGCACTGTTATGAAAGGAAAAGAAGAAGCCAAAGATCCACCACGAAATTTGGGATGTCAGAGAGGTTTTTTTTTTCTCCTTTCCATACATCCTTACACTCACTCACCTTCATTCTCGTGAACACACGTGAACAAACAGTGCCATATTTACCTTTTCCTTCTTTTCTTCCTCCCACGCAACTCCCTCTCTGACTCTCTCTCTCTTTAACTCTGAACTATCTCTCTTTAACTCTTTCAAGACATGACTCTCTGTTTGGAGCCCGAGGTCGAATGATCGGTCACACCCACATGGCCATATCCTCAACCATGGAAAAAATTCCCCCTGGTTCTGTCAGTTGGGTTTGTGTGGGATGTGAGAGTTTCAACGAGGAATATCTCTCCAGAAACCCTAGCTATATAGTAGAGTGCCTGTCAGAGAGAGAGAGAGACCCTGCAGAACAGTGACATAAAGGTGAGTGAAAAAATGATGAGAGAGAGAGAGGGGAGAGACAAAGGGTATCGCTTGTTTTGTTTTTCTGGTGAAAGAATGGGGGGGAAAGGGAAAAAAGACGACACATCGGGCATAAATGGAGGAGAGGGTTCGATACAAGAAAGTGATGACCATGACCCTGCCCTAATAACAACAATAATAACATAATAACGATAACAATGGTAATGGTACTTGTTATCGAACACATTCGAAACACTTATCAGACATGTCGGATCTTTCAATTTTTCAATTCGAATTACGCGTTTTCCTGTGCAATTCACCCATTGAAAGCCCTAATTTTTCTTGAATTTGGCCACTTGACAAGCTGACTCACAAGTACTCCTTCCTAATAATGTAAGTGCACTGTTCACACCCATAGCGAATCAACCAAGAGAGTATTTTCTTTCCCCCGCCAGTTTCCGTGTCTTTGTCCCTGCAGAAACCGGCTCTAGCTGCTACTGTTTGGGAATGCGATGCTTCAACGCACATCTACGTATTGTAGTGCATGATTTAAAAATGAAAACTTTGTGCTCTCCCTTTGAAATCTTATGCGCTGGAGTAGTGGGAAAACCGGTTATTGCCCCGACCCGATTCGACCGACACAATGTTAGTGTTAAGTAAAATTACGTTGCATATTTCTTCGTACGCACACTCGCTGCATGTTCATTTTTGCTTGATTGCTCGCCTCTTTCAGTCCATAATCTCTCTTAAGTACCTCTAAGGATGCTCAAGAACAGCTAATCATGGCGAAGGCGGTTAACGGTCCCACGCTTATTGTAATTTCATTAACCTAACCATATACTTAGCGTGACGTCTTGATTAACATATCTCTCTGACCTTGGTGCCTTCCACGAACCCCATAATTCTAGTTTAGCTTATTAAGAGTCCAGTATTTGCAAACCAAGAAAAGAAAGCAATATAGGTGGAAACATCGTCAATACCTTCCCTGAATGCTGTGATTGAGAATAGCTCAAAAGGATATCTGCAAGCAGCATCGTTTTGGTGCATAGATCGTCTCACAGAGAGTTTGAGGGAAACAGCAACTTACAGGACACCATAGCAACAGCAGTGGGCCTCCAGCCTCCAGCCTCTGCACTGCTCCTTTCCCTTTCGCCCTGTTAATCGTTTTGCCGCCTTCGCCAAAAATAATTCGTAGGACCAAGCAAAACAGCAGCATCCTGTTTGACCGCAATCCTAACTAAAACCACGTCCGAATCCGACCGCGATTCTGGACTTCCGGGTCGAATAGAAAAAACTGCTGATCAAGGCGTTTGGTTTGGTTGAATCTATACCGAACCCAGTTTACTCGTCGTGAACATCGACATGCGCTCGTGTACTTGTCCCGCCGAAGATGACGTCGAGTTCATTACGGTCTTGTCCGTCTAAGATCATTAACAATATTTACAAGCACATGTAATATAATGTACGCTGAGAAAAATTTTCAGAAAAGAAATTTTCTGGGAGAACCCGCCTACCGTGGTGGTACTGGAATTTGTCCGAAACTTGCGAGGTAGGAGTGAACTTGTAAGCTCGGCCCGGTAACAGCCCAAACTGCATCACCAGCCCACTTGGGGTCTGGAGGTTTATGGTCCGCTCCTCCCCAGAATATCCACCCAAGAATCGGGGGAAAGCCGAACCGAGTCAAATAACTCTTCAAGTTCCGATCCAAAATCGACCGGAATCTTGTCCCCGTTTGTTTCTTGTTTTTCCCGGGTCAGTCCCTGTCCGATCCGAATCGTTAGTTGGGCGAAGACGGCGGTCGGCCTCAAGCGCTCCGGTCTGGTCGGTTCAAAGATTCATTCCCTTCCTTTAACGCGTGAGAGAACTTGGGGACGGTCAAAAGCAAAGAGATCCCGATTCTCCTTCGAGATCTCCGTGGGGAGAACTAAAAGCGCACGGCGGTCAATCGAAACGCCAATTGCGCGGGAATTGGAATAAGGGGCCAGGTCGAACCGGTGGAGACTTCACTCTCCACGCACTCGCTGCTTTCTCCTTCTTCCTTTACTTTTTTGGGTTTCTCCCGATTGGCTTGAATTGGCCGGCGGGTGATTTGTTCAAGGTATGGTTTTTGCTTCTCTGTTCTCTCTCTCATCTCTTCTGCTCTCCTTTTCATGTGGGAAGTTTGTTTATGCATTCTGTCGTGTAAGGATTTTGTTGTCCGAATTCTTGGGCTGCGAAGAACTTTGAATGCGCAGACGCTTTGTTTTGGACTTTGTTTCTTTTAGGCAGCTTTTTAGATTTAAATTCTGAATGAACACTTTTTTTTCCCCCTTCTTTTCCGTTTGCTGATTATGAATGTGCCGAATATTGCTAAATGGTATAGCATGCTTAATGAGGTTCGTGCTTTCCCTAGTTAGATTGCGGCCCAACAAGCTGTAGTTCCGTTCATACCGCAAGATTACGGATTGCGACGTAGTTTTCCGGCAGATTCATGGGATGATTGCCCAATCATAGATCTATTGAACGGAAAAGCATCGAGTTCTAAACCTTAGTCCTATGGTCAAGTTTCGCCTTATTTATCTGACTGGCAGTCCATATCATTACCGGACATCCTCCCTGTCACGGCTGGACTTAATTGAGCAACTAAAGCCCAAATCAGCCTCAAACCCCGAAATCAATCTCTCCGATCGTACCCTGAATCCCCTGGGAACCCAATTCTGGTAATGGGACTCCACATTCGATAGGAGGAGCGACAGGCCACTAATGACGCAATTTTGGCATCTGCGCTTTACCGAATCTGCAGGATCGCAGAAACCTAAGCACGGAATTGGCTCTTCCAATGTCATTTTGGTGGCATTCTGAGAGGTAGAAACAGTGAATTCAGAAGGAAGATCAAGTGATTTCACTAGACAAGCTATCAAAGGATGATGAGCATGAAGACGAAGATGATTCTGGCAAACAAGAAAGATTTTTAGGTGAAACTTTGAACATTTCAGAAGCAGAAATTGGTGCAAGAAAGATGGCTTTGGGTTAAAGTGAATGGAAGTCGAATTCCCTGGGTATGGGACTGTGAGAAGTGATTGTTCCTCTGTTGTTCGATTCAGACTTCTGATGTCTTTTCATGGTCTCTGAGTCTTCTGCTTTACAAAAAAGTTGCGATCCAGTTCTCAGGGGAATTAGGGTTCACATTGGAGGGATTAAGTAGGATTTGGGTTTTTTTGCTTGACCAAGAGACCGATGCCGTCTACCTAAGCAAAAACAGCATCATTTCGTTGGAAATAATGCGTTGCCGGCCGAATGATAACTGAATTATCATGTCAGATAAATTAGTCGAGACTTGGCCGAGTGTACTTGATTGCACATCCCCTCAAAGGTTTAGGACTACATTGGTTCAATCAAAAGGTTTAGGACTTGATTGGTTTCCACAAAATAGGTTTAGGACTGATTTTTCAATTATCTAGATTTTGTCGATTGATTTTGAATGAATATGGATAACGACCAATGTGCATTTGTTTTGGTTTGTTTTTTGTTTTAATCTTTTTTTCGTGAGAGATGAACAGATAAAGTGAGGAAGGGCTTAAGATAGGCAGCAATAATTATGGCGGAGTTGGAGAAGTTGAAGAAGAAGCTCACGCCATTGTTTGATGCGGAGAAGGGATTCTCTACTGCGTCAAGCTTGGACTCGTCCGATTCTTATGTGGTATCCTCTTATTTTTTGTAATTTTTTTTTGTAATAATTGTGCAATATTGTCCTGCATTGCCCCTTATGCGCTTGATATGTTCATGAAGCTGTCAGATGGCGGAGCTGTTAATTTACTTAGCAGATCATATGGCGTCTACAACATCAACGAGCTTGGATTGCAGAAGTGCACATCGTGGTCCATAGATGAGACGGATCACAGTGAGAAAACCTATCATGTGCTTCCCATGAGATGAGGATTTTTGGGTCAATAGGCAGTGGGGCAAGCAGTGTCGTCCAGAGAGCTATCCACATACCCAGAACAGAATCATTGCTTTGAAAAAGATCAATAATTTGAAAAGGTATGCAAGTCCGAGCTTGTTTCCAGCAGTTTAGCTTCATATACTATTAATGGATTGATGAGAAAACAACCAGAACTCTTCTTACCTCAGAGGATAGGTTTCTCTTTGTCTTGTATTCCTGTCCTTTTGCTCTCTCCATCTTTTTTATTTATTTGGGGAGCTTAACTGCATTTCATCTTTGGTATTAGGAGAAAAGACAGCAGCTCCTCACCGAAATACGGACATTATGTGAGGCCCCTTGTGATCAAGGTCTTGTCGAATTTTCATGGGGCTTATTATATACCGGACTCTGGGCAAATAAGCATAGCTCTCGAGTATATGATGGAGGATCATTAGCAGATATATTACGAGTGCAGAAACGTATTCCAGAACCTGTCCCTTTCGGTTATGTTTCAAAGCCCTGCATGTAGGATAATTCTGCAGTTTTAGCATTTTCTTTATTTGACATGGTGCCTCGTTTTTGGCCAAGCTTACATATCTGGGTTTCATTTCCTTTATCACCTTTCACTGCGAGGGTCTATGCTACTTGCATGGAGTTAGACATTTGGTTCATAGGGACATTAAGCCTGCAAATTTGCTTGTAAATCTCAAAGGGGAGGCAAAAATCACAGATTTTGGTATCAGTGCTGGCTTAGAGAATTCCATGGCAATGGTGAGCGATAGAGGTTGAAGTAGTATGTAATATCTTTTAGTCTCTGCAATATGCTCCTTTAGAATCCAAACAGATGTTCCACCGCTTTTTACAAGTTAACTTTCCATATCTCTAGGGATATGCCATACTTACTGTTATTGACCAAAAAAATAAAAATGGTATGCCAAAACCTGCTGATATTTCTCCGGTTGTGGTTTAACCAGTGTGCTACTTTTGTTGGGACCGTGACATACATGTCACCCGAGCGTATTCGCAATGAGAGCTATTCTTATCCAGCTGATATATGGAGCCTTGGTCTTGCTCTGTTTGAGTTTGGTACTGGAGAGTTCCCATATACAGCTACTGATGGACCAGTCAATCTGATGTTGCAGGTGACATGTAAATTCAAAGAAGTGGACTTGTACTTTATGCTGCTTGCATTTGATGTATAATTGCATTGAAGAGACATGATATCATTCTAGGATTGACAGAGGTCTTCTGAAGGATTGGAGTCTTTGAATGTGGAATGGAATCATAGAAATTCCTGCCGATAAAAAAATTCATCAAAAAATAGTGTAGGTAACATCCAATTGGATGGACAATGGATATGATTCGTGCAGCATCAAAAAGAGGAACGGAACTTTAAAATCTTACTGTAGAAGTCAAAATTCATGAGTTCTACATTTATATAGTCCAAAATATCCTGCATTTATATAGAACTAATTGTAGACATATATTGAGTTCAAGTTTACATGGGTTTCTTTCAATGGGCAATGTAAATGGAATCCTGCTAATTCAAGATTTAATTGATAAGTTTATCCTGGCCAATTACAATCCATTTTAACATTTTATTGGTCCTCTTTGTGGCACAATGCAATTGATGGATTTCCCGACTATTGGTATAAGGGTAGTTGTTGTTAAATATCGATGATGATCATGCATGATCATGTTAATGTTTCGAGCGTTGCTAAGGTTTGCATTTGCCCTTTTATTTACATCATGGGGCTCCATGCAATGTCATACATGATTTTTTTTTTCCCTTTTTCGTGTCTATGGCAGATTTTGGATGACCCGTCACCATCGCCTTTGAACTGCAATTTTTCACCAGAATTCTGCTCTTTCATTGATGAATGTCTGCAGAAGGATGCGGATGCTCGGCCAACAGCTGAACAAGTGAGATTACAGTAAATTTGGCATCGAAGTTACTATTTTGGATAACTGCTTGAGCGTCGTGAGGCATTTACACCTTTCATGGAACTTCTTCAGTCTTTGAGTTGGTTTGTAATGAGGTCCTTGCGGAAATATGTAGCGCAGTCATACTCCTCCGTATGCTGTTAGTATCATGCTGCATTGCATAAGTTCCATGTCATGGTATTGTCTTGCATCTTGTAGGATAGATGCATTTACTGATGACACTCCTTAATCTGAATTGTGTGATCATTTTCTGCAGCTGCTCATGCACCCATTCATCACAAAATATCAGCATACCAATGTTGATTTAGCAACATTTGTTAGAAGCATCTTTGATCCAACAGAAAGGATGAAAGATCTAGCAGATGTAAGTTCTCTTCTGCATATGCGTGCACAACCTCAGTAACTTGTAAATGCATGAAAGAATGGTTTAGACTTAATCGAGAATTTGTCTTGTCAGACACAGGAATATTCAAGAGCTGTAGACACATTTATAATGATGAACACAGTGACTACATTGTATCTTGCGTTGTGCCTGCGGACTGCTGATGTATATATAGCTGGTACAAAAATTATTCTCTTGTAAAAAGTTTAGTAACACGTGTTGGTGACCCTGTCAATGAAGTTTTGACGTGGCACCTTTCATGCGGTGATTTTAATGGAGGGGAAGTTGGTATTACAATTTTCCCAAATTTTATGGTTACTCTTGGACTGGTTCAACCAGACTGCCTGAGATATAGGAAAAAAGTGCATTTCATTTCTCAGTGAGTATGCACCATCTTACTAGGACTTGCTTCTCCTACTTTTTTATTTTTCGGGGTCAAAAAATCCTTCTCTTATTGACTTTTGCAAATATTTCAACCACTGACAGAGTTAAAGCCATGCTCGAATTAATCTGTTTGGTTATTTGTCAAGTAACTCCTAAGTTGAATGAGGACTGGAACATATGTCAGCACATTTTGAGAATTATTTTGGTCAGTACTTGAGATAGGCTGTTTTAGTTATGTTAAATGGATTTTAATAATAATTCTATCTTCTAACCAGATGTTGTCTATACACTATTACCTACTATTCGATGGACCTCATGAACTTTGGCATTATACGAAGACCTTCTACGGTGAAAGATCAACTTTTAGGTAAGAGATTCTTCTTTCTAATTTTTGTTGCTAGAATTTTTCCTGTGCATTTTAGGATTTAACTGTTTTAATAGAGATGTTATTTTGAAGTTGGATTAGAGTTTGAATCCATACCGAGAGAATTTGCTGATATTATTACACTTTTCCTCTTTTAGCTTCTCAGGCAAGCAATTTGTTGGCTCGGATGATATTTTTGGAAGCTTGTCGAATATCCGGAAAACGTTAGCCGGTGACTGGCCTCCTGAAAGACTTGTCCATGTCGTTGAAAAACTGCAATGCCGTAATTATGGTCAAGATGGGATTGCAATCCGCGTATCAGGCTCCTTCATTATAGGGAATCAATTCCTCATCTGCGGAGATGGAGTCCAAGCTGAAGGCATGCCACATTTCAAAGATTTGTCCATTGATCTTTCTGCTAAGCGTATGGGTAGATTCCAGGAGCAATTTATGATTGAACCAGGCAATCAAATTGGATGCTATGTTATAGTGAAGCAAGAGCTTTACATAATGAATTCAGAGAAATGAAAGCGGATGGTCATCCCCATTCTTAAAAAAAAAAGTGTCGTTACATTAAGTGTCATTACCAAATCCCAAAAGTGTTGGTGATGACACCTTTGCTACACAGACCGACATCGCCGTAAGAGATGAGATTTGGCAAATTCTGTGGACATTCATTCGGGAAGGTTTCTGTTTTGAGCTTTCAGAGTAGCGGGATCAATCTGTCTTCTACTAGCAAAGGAACTTCAGTATCAACCTTCGGAGATTCAGAAGTGACAACAATACTCCGAATCTGTTGCGTGGTGTCGGTGGGACTGTCGTGCACCACCGTTTGATGGTTGATGGAGTTCATGGATGTCCTGCTTTGTTTTTTCCCGCTGCTCAGCACACTTTTGATGCAGTTGCAGTGAAGTGGTTTGTTCTATTTCTCGCTTCTTCTAGAAGCACGACTGGTTATAATGGGAGACCACTACTAATGCTGGGGTTATCGCCACGGACTTCGGCCTATTAGGCAGATCCGGGCTTGAAGAGCAGCTGGCCAGGTCCTCCTCGCAATCAGAGGAGTCGCATGGATGATAGCTATTGGATACTCCAAAATATACTCAATTGAAATGTATTGTTATTAGCACAAAAAAAGAGAAAAAAGAAAGAAAGAAAAGAAATGTAGTGTTATTGTAATATACATATTTGAAAGAACGCGATGATCATTTTCTTAAGCTGCTTGTCTTCTCCCTTATATTGATTATTGCCCTAGTTCGTCAGAATTTGAGGCATTAATTGACTTCTATCAATAGGGTTTGGTGTTGATGATGTTACAGGACAAATCATAAATTACTTCTTACGTTGTGCTTACTTGTTTATTTGTTCTTTTGCCTGAATGATCTGCTTGTTAGATTTTGTGGGGAACTCTGAACGGAGTTCCCTCCTACCAGCTTTACCAGAAATCTCATAAGATTGGTGGAATTTCTATAATAATCTAATTCGGGTTGAGTTCATACTTGCTGTCCACCTATCTTTAGGCTTAATCATTAGTCTTAAAACTTTTCGCGAAATTGCAATTGAATCCTTAAATTTGCAAAAGGTGCAATCAAGTTCTAAAACTTGTGTAATCGAGTTCTTTTGTTAATTTCGTCCACTTAGGATCATGAAAATATCGACATAACTTTTTTTAATAGTTTCTCTCGCCTATGCGATAATGACGTGGCTAAAATAAGAAATATAAAGCCAAAACGACATCATTTTGGCCTAATAAATATAGGCGTACAAAATTTGTTTCTTATTTATCCATATTTCCTTCGGCCTCAACCTAGAGGCAGCCATTTTTTTTTTTTGGGAAAATTTTCAAATAAGGATTTCAAGTACTCGTTTTTTTTTAAAATAAAGCTCAAAGTGAATATTGTTTCAAATAAGGATTTGAAATAGCATAATACATTTCAAATAAGAGTTTGAAGTAGCAATAAAATCTCAAAAGAGGGCTTGCCCTAAAGGGCATTTTCGTCATTTTCCCTTTAAGAATTTTTTAAAATTTTTGTGTTTTCTATTAGAAAAAAAAAAAACCCAACAACGCGTAGACACAAGCGGGAGGTTGCTCCTCCCACCTTCGCTTCTGGCTGTCGCCCCACCGCCGGTTGGGGAGTGGGCGAAGAATGGTGAGGTCGCCGGTGCCTACTAGCCTGGTTTAGGGGTCGATGACCCCCCATTGATGGTGGGACAGAAAAAGGAAAAGTCAAATAAAAAAGAAAAAATCAAATAAAGGAAAATAGCAAAAATGTCCTTAAGACTATACTCTTTTTTGAGATTTTATGATCATCTCAGATTCTTATTTGAAAAAAAATTCATTTTAGACCTTTTTTGAGAAATGAGAGTACTTCAGGTTTATTTGAAATAAAGTTTACTTCGAACCCTTATGTGAGAAAACGGAAGTATTTTCGCCTATTATTTGAATTTTTTTTTTCTAAACAGGAGTAAATGATTTCCACGAAGATAAAGAAAAAGGAAAAGTCGCGGGAGCCCATTTTTAACGGTCGTCCCTAACCTACTTAAACCCTAGCATTCGCTTCGCTCTGAGCAGCCGCTTCCCACTCTTCAATTGCCTCTCTGCTGCGCCGACGTCTCTGCGATCATGCCGAAGCACTACAGACCTCCGGTGAGTGGAACTCTCCTTCTCCTCTCAATCTCCGTGCAGCTTCTGAAATCTTTTCGTATGGCGATTCGTGTCGTCGAGTGGATAAGCTCATGTGGTTTCACCTTGCGAATTTTCTCCGCGTTCAGGGAAAGAAAAAGGAAGGCAACATCGCAAAGTACGTCACCAGGTCCCAAGCTGTTAAGCTCCTCCAAGTCAATCTCTCCACTTTCAGGTCCTCTCTCTCTCTCTCTCTCTCTCTCTCTATTTTACCTAGACAGGGGAAAGGGAATGGCAGTAGCTTGTTTGTCTTTGTGCTAACAATAGTTTTAGGACGTGACTTTTATCCTTATTTAAGTTATTTCCATTTCCTTTAAAGGACATCCGTCTTACAGGTATGAATCGATCTTACATGCTCGAAATCTCAATGTTTAGGTTGTTTTTCGCCGATAGGGAGTTGTGCTAACGGTGTTCTTTAATATTTTTCTGCGGACTTCTCCTCTAGTATGTCACTGAAGCTTATCGGTGGATGTGGTCTGCGGTTAATTGGAACATGTACTACGGGGCTATGTTGCTGCTTGTCTTCACTGTTTTGCCCATTTTTCTTTTCTTTTTCTTTTCTTTTTCTTTCTTTTTCTTAGTGAGTAAATGTGACGGGCATAGTCCTTTACACAACTTGGCTGATGAAATTGTGGTGATTTTACTTACATGGTTACGCATACTGAAGGACACATATGCCTCTGTTTTTTTTTTCCGGGTTTTTTTGGGGGGGGGGGGGGGGGGGGGGGGGGGGGTGGGTGGGGGGCGCGATATCCATGCTTATCTCCCTGGTTGAACTTTCAAGCTAAGTTTGAAGTTTTTGGATGTTCTCATGGATATGAATCTATGGCTGTCTTACAATGTGGAGGGGACGAAACTATAATTCTTAATATCAACAACCTTGCAAAGGCTGTGCTTGTGCTTTGAAATCTTTTATGTGAACGTTAACTCATAATGTTGATTCAGAAAACAGGAGAGACTCTCAAGATGTTATACTGTATTATCTTGCAGTTTTCTGTTGATTTTAAAAAAACAATTCTCTTTGATACATGTCGGTTACTTATGTATGGACATCTACTCTTTTTTTTCTTTTTATTGGAAATTTATAGGAGACTATGTATCCTGAAAGGTGTATTTCCCCGGGAACCTAAGAAGAAAGTGAAAGGGAACCACCACACTTATTATCACTTGAAGGATATCATGTTCGTTAAACATGATCCATTGCTCGAAAAGTTTAGGGAGATGCGAACTTACGATAAGAAACTTAAGAAAGCTCTGGCAAAGAAAAATAAGGATCTTTATGAGCGTCTTCGCACTCGAAAGCCTACTTACACGCTGGACAGACTCATATTGGAGAGGTTTGTTGAACATGTTTTCTGTTATCTACCATTGCAGCTTTCATATTTCATCAACATTTACTGGCTGCTTACACTTTTAATGTAGGTATCCTAAGTTTGTTGATGCTCTTAGAGACTTGGATGACTGCCTATCCATGGTGCACCTTTTCGCGGCATTACCAGCCTTGGAGCGGGAAAACATCGAAGTGAAGCGCATCCACAATTGTCGAAAGTTAGTTTCCTACTTTCGTCAGGGAAAACAATGACGGTGTTACTAGCCCTCTTGTACACACTTTCCACGTGCATGATAGTATTTTTAAATTTGGGAAAAAGAGAAGGAACCACTTCACACCTCGTAGATGCACAAATTAATAAATTCCCCGATGCCAAAATCTCCAATGTGGTTCGTCAGGACAGCCTGATCACTTATATAAGAAGCTGGGACTGATAATGCCGATAGCATCATGTCTATCCTAAAAGTTTTGACTTCTTACAAGAAAGGGGAAGAAAGGGAATCTGAAGGAACATCTAGGGCTCAAAGGAAAATTTCTAGCCACATAGGTTAATTAAAGGAAGATTTCAAAATGAAATTGAGGGAAAGTTTGTGAGTTATGCCATCTTTACTTTGTAGAACAATGATGATTTGGCAATTGGGTGGTTTTAATCGCTGATGAAATGAAAAGTGTGGAAGGACAGAATAATAGGGTGGCGCAGCTTTTCTCAGTTTAAGCTTCCTCAGACTATGGAATGTTGCCAAATTACTTTCATCAGAGGCTACTCGAGTTAAGTAAATGTCTAAATAAACATAAATCCGTAGTCTTCCTGTTGTTCAATCCGAATAAATATCTAGGCAAGGATTGTCATAGGAATATTAATCAGCTGAAATTTCACTTTTCTTGATATAACAGTAGAGGTTCACATATCGGGATGTGTTATCAGTCTAGGTTAATGGCTTTCTTGAAATGATTAATTTTCACTTCTGGTTTGATCAAACCTGCTTTCATTCTTCACTGTTAGGTTGAGTCACGAATGGCAAGCTTATATTGCTCGAACTCATAAGCTCAGAAAAATCTTCATATCTGTGAAAGGCATATATTATCAGGTACTACAGGTTACTTATTGATCAACCGTATTACTTCTTATGTTGCATGAAATTCTTACTGAGCAAGGCTATGTCCGCGGTAATTCATTTGCACAGGCTGAAGTTGAGGGTCAGAAGATCACATGGCTGACACCTCATGCCTTGCAACAAGTTCTGCCCGACGATGTGGACTATAATGTCATGCTAACTTTTTTGGAATTTTATGAGGTCATATCTTGAGCTTCTGTTTTCACCTCCTATTCTAGTTTAGCTGATGACATGAAGTGGTGTTATTCTCTTTTGTTTTCTGATATTTCAACCTGAGAAGCTTCATCAATGAGGAGTCGTTAGGTTGGATTTAGGTATTTTGTTACAAACTGATTCAAGTGGAGTGGATCTGGATGTACATAGATTGCATTGCCTCTTTCTAGGTTGATGAAATGTCAGTACCTCTGTGCTGAGTAGAATATAAATAGAAGATATGACTCTACTTTAGGCTAGAGGGTCATGATAGCCAAGTGGTTATTGCCTTAAATTGTTTGTTTCGTATTTCCTGTTGTGACAACAATTTGCTTTATAATTAAGTCTGCATGCTGTCTCTCTTTGTAACCTTGTCATGCAATTACTGCAGACTCTTCTTGCTTTTGTGAATTTCAAGCTTTATCATTCAATCAGTGTGAAGTATCCACCAATCCTGGATCCCCAACTGGAGGCTTTAGCTGAAGGTATTCTTTCTGAAGTTTATCTAAAATGTGGGGAATAGTGAAACTTCTATCCATGATATTCTTTGTGTGTACTTCGGCCATAGTTTTCTGAGTCATCTGTTCGTATTGCACTTTTCGCTGTTGAGGTAATAATTATCTCAAAAATTTGTGCAGAACTTTATGCATTGTCAAGATATCTTGATGCTAATACTAGATCCTCCCGGGCCTCTGGATCTAACCAAGTGGAAGGTCCAGAAAATGAAAAGCAGCATGATGAATCTGATTTAAGGCTTGCACAACTTCAACATCAGCTTCCTCATAATGAGCCTGGGGCTCTAATGCACCTTGTCGAAGATGCTGCTGGTGAGGAAGAGGAGGATGAAGATACAAAGGAGTGTAAGAATCTATTTAAGGATATGAAGTTCTTCTTGGGTCGTGAGGTGAGATCAATTTTGCGTTGGCATATAGATATTTGTTATTGGTAGTCCATACATTTATCCTACCAATAAACCTTCTTGTCTCCTCACATTTGATATTTTGCAGAACTGTAGATTTGCTTGCTAGGAATTGAAAGTCTCTCTTCTCCCTCTTCCCTTTGTTAATAGATAGGGAGGGAGAAGTACTGACTTGATGTTTTCATCTTTGAATGGGTAATGGAAGTTGGTTATGTGACCCACCCTTAGAAAAGAAGGGAAACATAGTGTATGCTTTCCTAACTCATGGAAATAAGTCTAATGTAAGAAAACCAAGCTGTGCGAGGAAAATGAGTGGAATACACTATGGATGGTGTGTAGAATAGTTTCATTTTTCATTTGAGAAAAAGACTATTTTGCGTCTGAACAGTAAAATATCAGGAAAATTCTTTTTGATGAGCTTTTACATTTGGATTCTTCTTTTGCATGGTTTGTTTGTTCTATTTAAAACTGAATAACAAGGTTCAAGTGGTGACTGCAATTTGCACCGATTGTGTTAGCATGCCCAGTTGAACGCGATGCAGAAAATATTACCAAATTGTGTCTATGTTACCTTTGGTATCCATCCTTTTGACTAAGACAAGAAGTATGCTTCCCTCACTTACATGAGTATCTTTCTATGATGGTATACTAGCCTCTGTTTCATTTAAAATTTCCAGCATGTACTTGCATGCTGATAGTATTTTGTGATGTTGTGGGTGCTGAAATAGTTTCCAGCGGACATGAGAGCAAATATTCAGTAAAAATTCTATGTAAACCAACATTCACCGTAGATATCTAAGATCTTAATTGTTTTAGAGTGGGCAGTTGTCACAGTGATGAAGGAAAGAATGTATTGTTGACATGCATCTACTTTGCTACTCACGAATTTATCAGTCTTCACCTTAGGTGCATCTTTCATGCTGACCTTATATCATTCTGGAGCCGCTTCTGTTAATTATTTATCTGATATTCAGGTTCCCAGAGAGTCGTTGCTTTTTGTTATTCCTGCTTTTGGAGGTATTGTCTCTTGGGAGAGGGATGGTGCTCCATTTAGGGAAGCTGATCAGAGCATTACCCATCAGGTGTCCTATTAATGCTCCCAAATTTTCTGTTTTCGCCTTATGTTATTATCATTTCCTTTTGTCTCCCAATGCTTGATGATTGCATTTTACTGTGCAGATTGTTGATAGACCAACTCAAGGTCATATATTTCTTTCTAGAGAGTATGTCCAGCCTCAATGGATTTACGACTGTGTGAATGCAAGAATTATCTTGCCAACTGAGGGGTACCTGGTGGGAAGGTAAAGTGGACATGCTCTTCGAAATTTATCTAAGCATTTTTTTTATTTCCCAGGTCATGACGTTCTAACAAACTTGTTTGTTCCTCTTTCTTTCCTTTCTAAATTGGTGCTCAAATACTATGTCCCTATCTTATTCCAACATTATCGTGCTCAAATGATATGTCCCTCTCTTTCTCCCATATTATCCATCGAGTATTCTGTACTCACCATGATTACAAAAATTGCATGACATGCCAATGCAGTGCTGCAAGTATTAGCATGCTTGGTCGGAGTTACACTTCACAATATATCCACTGAGTCCGGGACTCGCCATAAATTTAAATGGATAAGATGGGAACCCTTTGGAAGCCACAAGCTTAAATTGATTCATTCAGCATCAGCTATAGATTTACTCCAACCAATTGTATAGACACACTTGACTTAAGGCTAGCCTTCAATGGTTATTGTTGTATCATGGTATATGCAAAGAAAGAAATAGGAAGCTTCTCTGGAAAAAGCAACAATAATAAAGGGGGCTTGTTGCTATATTAGAATATAGACCCAATCATCGACAATAAGAAGGATTACATCTGACCAATAATTTCATCCATTTTTTGGGACTAGCTATGGGATTTTGTGATAGGTCTGCTCTAGACTCAGAAGGGCACTCATAGAAAAAACTTTGTCAGTCTAATGTTGTGAAGATGACATTATCTTGTTTAATCACCTCTCAAGCTAATTCTTGTCGTTATATATAATTTTGTTGTCTTTCATTGCCTTCATTACACTAGCTATTTTACACAATAACTACTAAAACTCCTGATAAAGTGGTCCCGTGCGTTGCACAGTCCAGCAAAGTGCTCTAGATTAGTTGGGTGGACATCTTGGAGTTGATGAATTTCAGCTAATTTTTTTCCATAGCCTCTTTGCATCTCTATTCCATTGTTCTCCAGCATTTGATGCCATTTTTTACTAGCAGGGTTCCTCCACCACACTTGTCGCCTTTTGTCGATAATGAAGCTGAGGGTTATGTCCCAGACTATGCAGAGACCATTAAGCGCTTGCAGGCTGCTGCCAGCAATGAGGTTCTGCCAATGCCAGGCACCGTAAAAGAAGACTTGGAAGATCCTCAGCATCTGTTGGTTGAAGGGATCATTGACCGTGCTGAGGCAAATGAAGCTGCTGAGAAGAAGCGGAAGGTATTCAATCTCTTGATGGCTTTTTGTGATTTTCTATTTTAGCATTATTACTGTTTGTTTCGAAAATCTGCACTTTAGATTTTGTCACAAGTTGTCAAAACTCATAAATTCTTGTCAATCCAGATGGCAACTCTCGAAAAACAGTATCATGACGAGTTAAAATTGGAACTAGAGGGAGCCCAGTATACTTCATCCATGATTAATCAAAATATAGATAGCAATGCAGCAAGTGTAGAAGCTAGCGAGGAACCTGTTCCTGATCTGCAACAAATTGCCGACGATAGTGCAAATATGTCAAAGATTGTGATGTCACGGAAGAAGAGGAGGCTTTTAGAAGCCATGGAGGTAACTTAGAATGTTTACTGTGTTTCCTTGTTAAATTTGTTGGCTTGTCTGCAGTTTTGTCATGCAATGACACTTGGCCCTTGCTCTATGCAGATAGGAAAGAAACGTAAACAGGCCAATGTGGATCTTCTTAAAGAACGGAAGAAGAAAAATGAAGCAGGTCAGACGTCAAAGGAGAAATAATTTGGCCGGGATGTTGAGTTTTTCCCGGAGTATTTGATGTTCATGTATTGTGCTTTATTCTGTTGGAAGAACATTTTACTGCCAGTCAAAGGCATTGGCTAAAATTTTGCAGAAATATGGATGATAGATATGTGTAAATTATTTTCTTCATAAAGCTTATTGAGATCGAGGTTCAACTTGCCACTGGGAATGGACTCTTCTAGCTGAGGCTCTGTTTGTTTCATTTTCGTTAGCGATACAAGCTATCATTTTTAAGGTAATATTTTTCAAATCATTTGGAGGCTAAGAATATGTTCGCCCTCTTGATGCATTGCTTTCTGCATATGATTCTGGGCACACGTAGTTGCGAGCTGTTCTTGGTAATTTTTTTAAAAAAAAAACGTACAAAGACTTGAGTAACCCACCAACGCTGCTAAAAATCATTAAGTTTTATACACAATTATCAAACTTAGTTTGAGAGATATATCTGCCTTTAATTGATTTTTAAGGTTTTTGATTGTTCAATACTTTGTCAACGTTCATTTAACTCAGTTGTAGACATGTTTAACTTATTGAATAAAAATGAGTAGATAGAGATCTATGGTTAAATTCAGGGAAATAATTTCCTCTCTTGGACTAGAAACTCTATGCACCCTCGAAAGTGGAGGAATCACCGCCTACAACTACAGGTCGAGTCATGAGATCGCCTTTTGCCACTCGTCACTTTACGATTCGTCACTTTACAATATTTCTGCATATGTTGACGGCTCTATCAATCGATTCTCTTCGTCCGGTGTGGCATTGGCATACTTAGTTTTTTTTTTTTTGTTACCTGGTGGATTTTCAGAGCTTTGGTTGTGGCCTAGCTTTTCTCCAGATACTTCATGTTGAACATCTTCGGAAGTTCTTTAATGCAGACACTTCAGCAAAAATCAAATATCATGGTATAATAATCATTATGATTAGTATACGAAAAGATTCATGGTCTCTTTCCCGCGTCCCTATCTTCTCCTCCATCTTCTAAATCCCAAAGGCCTGCTTGGTCGCCGCTCGGTTTCGTTTTCCTCTTCAGAGTCGAATCTGCATGGATATTAGCTTCACTCGAGAGCTCTGGTTCACTTGCTCATGGACACAACTAGATTACTGCAAGCGAAAAAAGAGAAAATGGCGGTACAAGGGAACACCACGACCTGCAATCTCATAGCTGTTTGCGGAATCGCTCACTAACTCTGATTGTAAACACGCTCGGGCCTGCGTAGAAGCAGACCATGTTTGCGTAAACACACATCGGCTACACACGCTAATACCATAACCCGCAATCTCATAATCACTCACTAATCCTGGTTGTAAACACACCCGGGCCTGCATAGAAGCAGACCATGTTTATGCTACAGACATGACCATAGAGACAGGAATATACAATGCCCATTTGCTCACGAAGAGCGATTCTTCTTCTGGTTCTTTTCCACAGGCGGGAATCGCTATACTCACTTTGGTGAGTGTGCCTTCGAATGAGAAGATTTGCCAGTTATGGCTTTCTTCACTTTCAATATCGAGTGCTTGACCTTCGAGCCGACCCCTGATAGTATGTTGTAGGATTTCTTATGCGGCGCCTTGACATCGATGTCTTTGCAAGGTTCCACCATGACAGGAGCATCGTGTCCCGGTTCCGTCCTTTCGGGCTCGTCTTCTTCATGCTCGTCTCTTTCCTCATCTATTT
The DNA here is from genome assembly GCA_019149425.1 of Psidium friedrichsthalianum. Lineage (NCBI taxonomy): Eukaryota > Viridiplantae > Streptophyta > Magnoliopsida > Myrtales > Myrtaceae > Psidium > Psidium friedrichsthalianum. The sequence continues at coordinate 45,969 of JAGVVM010002940.1, forward strand.
TCACTTCTTCAGGTGGCACAGTGTCCGGTTCATCTGTTGGTCTACTCTCTTCAGACCTAGGCTCGGTGGTTGGCGAATTGCCTTCTGGGATCTTGTCTAAGAGGTCGGACAGTGAGACAAGAGATGTGTCTTTCGGCATATCCTCCTCACTTGCCTTTTCATCAGAAGTGCACGTTGTCTCTCCTCCATATTCAATTCCTTTCAGTTCACGGTCAGCTTTCGAAGGATCCCCAAGTTCCACATTTTTTGCTTCGGAGTTTTGAATGGTTTCAACAATACTTTCCTTCACCGTAGGTGATCTGTCTTCGTTGCCTTCTGTTATTATAACATCTGGAGCCGTACTCAGACAACGCTTCCCCTGAAACTGGCATTTCAGGCATGGCATTGAGGCGTACTCTATCTGTTCAAGACAGAGATCGGTTTCGCTTGTGCTTCTTCAAGACCCAAGTCATCTCCTTTTCGAGTCTTCTCCCTCTTGATTCCTAGACTATGGACGTAACAGAATGTAAATTATCACCATATTTTTCCCACTTAAATAGATTTAATATCTTATTACAGTGCTTTCTTGAAATTTGACGGTTGAGTCATTTTTCTTTCCTACCAAGTAGTAATTCTTCTTCTAAGGAACTGGCAGGCAAAGGCAACAGATTGATCTCAGGAGCAAGGTCTCACGCCTTGTTGTTGGTAAGAGTATTATTTTATGCAAGGGAGTGAGTTGAGGCTTCTTAGTTTCTTACTTTTTACATATCATGGCACTGTCGGCCGCTTCCAGAGTTTGTTTTATATTCTGGTCGTCTGATTCAGTTGCTACTTCTGACGTGATGTTTCCCTCAGCTTCTCAATAGAGTTTTTATTGCTGTCTCCCTCTCTAAACCTTGTCAAATTCTTCGGAGCATTTACAAAAATGCCTGCGTTTGCCTTCGTACATGCAAAGGGCATCGTACAGATTAGGGTGAAGCTTGATGGACAAAGATTTTGTAAAGTACGATAAATTAATTTAGTCAGTTCCCCCCCTGACACTCCTGGTAATTGAAGTTCATTAGCCTTGCTATGGAATTGTGTTATTATGTGTTCCCTTCTACACTTTTATGATGCAGTTCATCTTCTTCACAGCTCCCTTTGTTTTTCTTGATTAATAGGGCGGCTGTCAATATCTTCAAGCTGTTCAACAATCTGATATATTTTCGACATCCCTTATTAATATAGCATAAACACATATAGCTTCACATT